>CAJDSM010093744.1:697-13430 GCA_903981925.1 Ostrea lurida
GTGCAAAAGAGGATTAAAAGATATGTTTTAAGTGTATTATGTTGGTGTAAGCTCCAGAAGTGGGCAGCCAGGACCACAATTTTTGATCAAAATTTGTACAGAGAAAGAAATAGTGACTCTGAAATGTGTGCCAAAGTGTAATTTTAACAGCCTATGAAGAAAATACCGTTATAGCAAAAGGAATTCCAAAGTCTTAATACATAATTATGAGGAAACTTCCTTTTCATTTGTTGTTATGTTATGTAAATAGGATATTTTCTTTTTGTTCTTAAAAGTGCTATTTATTACTATTTAAGTCTTTAAGAGGATGGAAATTTGCTGCAATGTGATGTGATTATCTTGAGAAGTCGGGTGAAAGGGGTAGGTTGAGGTTATTTATTGTTTGTACTGTTTTCACCCATGTTTTTCTGTAATACACTGTTTACAATGATGGACTATATATATATACCTTGTACATGTATCTCACAGTTGTTACTTTCTATTGTCCATGATGAATTTAAAATATCTGCAGAAATTACTACAATGTTTATGCTTTTTATTGCCAAGTAGGAATTTAGTTCACTCTACGGGCATGCTGTATTCTGTATGATATCTGTGGTCTGTCTGTTGGTTTGTTCCATGTGTTTGGATGTTAGGCTAAGGACAAATCTGATGCATCTTGGGTAGAAGATGTGTTGCACTTTTAAGTTCGGTTTAATTGTGATCATTTAAGGTGGTATGCAAAATCAGGTGTAGAGGTCACGAGTGTGCGGGCACATGCAGTATATGGTATGCCTTGTTCGTCCAAAAGAAAGTTGCAGTAGCCAGATATCATTGAGTGCATGTTAACAAATCTATAATTATGCCCACGGAATCTTTGATTCGGGGGCATATAGTTTGGTCTTGTCTGTCTGTCCGAAAAAACTTTAACATTGGTCATAACTTTTGGAATGCAAGTAAAGGACTTCATATTTCACGTGTGTTTCTTATGGACAAAGCCCTTTCTACTGTTACCAAAATTTTTTTGACTCCTGACCGACCTTGAAGTTTGACCCTACTTTTCAAAAACTTAGAACATTGGCCATAACTTTTGAATGTAAGTGATAGATTTTTTCAATTTCAATGCATAAGCCTTATGGCAAGCCCCTTTCCAACTGGCATGTGAAATCCGGGGGCATCAGTGTTTCACAAACACATCTTGTTTTTAGTATTGAGATGCAAACTCATTATAGCAGCGTCATAATTGTATGCAACACATTGTACCGGTGATAACATCCATTGCCAAATATGTATGACTATTGACAAAGAAGTGGTTGACTTGTACACAAATAACAATGAAGAACTTCTATTTTTTACTGTTCAAGTCCAAGGTAAATATTTGGTCATGCATGTACCTGACCAACATTATATGGTAATACACCCGTGCCAAATATGATATGCCTAAGGTCAAAAAACAAGAGGCCTATGGGCCTGGACACAAATCTGTGCAATAGTAAGAGTGGGTTCCTATATACCCCCCTACTTTTGTTTGTGGGGAGTTATAAAAATGGAAGTTTGAAGCATTGTGAATCATGTTAATGTTCCCTCCACTCCTCATCATAAAGGCCTGATCAAGGAGCCATGATTATTAACTAAAAATGGGACTAATGGACCTTATAATCATGACAAAATATATTAGAGTAGACCTTTTTACTTATTATTAACCATACTGGGCTCGCCAAGGACCATATCCAGGGGGCAATGGATTTATTATTTTGACGGGGGCCTTTATGGGACCATGGCCATGCATTTAGGCCATTTACAATTACTGGTTTTCATTCATCAATATGACAATTGAACCTTTTTAACTTCTTGAATTACTAATTTTCCAATTCTATTCGAATTTGGTATGAAGCATTTTGGACAAGATTGTAATTTTTGGACTCAGCCCTGGGGAAGGGACATAATTTGCGCCAATCAAAATCTCTACAACGTGCACGTCCATATGAAAGAAAAACTAAATGAATTGATGTAGAACCAGATCAATGTGGTAAATTTTGCATTTCCGGGGTACAGAATGCTGAGCTTTACCAAAGGTCGTTAAACCAAAAACGTAGACGGTAAAACTAACTTTAGGAGTTTTTTGTGTTTTTATAGAAGTTGTAACGTACTTTACGTGGAAAGTTACCGGAAATCTACGGTGGTTAGAGGCTGACGCAGAGTTCTACACGTAACTTTTAAAACTGCATAAAAATACGGCAAAACTAACTACTCAATCCAACTTTATGACAAACGTCAACTTCCCCATATTAGCAATATTCAATCATCCACCTGCATATGGTGTTGTATGATCTCTCAACTTATTCCGAACGGCAGGACCTTGTTCTGGTGTTATGATCCAGTTTTGAATCGAGGCCAAGCTACTTACACAGACAAGTTGTCTTGCAGGGGTTTCACAACGTCACGTTTAAAGGCAGCATTTTACGTAAATTCTTGGTCGTTATAACCAATTTTAGTTACCATATAGGAACCTACCATTGATCAGATGCTGTCTGATGTGTGTCACATAGCCATTGTTGAGCCGTTTTTCACACTGATCTTGACTACGGACTGTTCACGTTTACCTGCATCAAGACTATGGGCTCACGGGCCGAGTGTGACCGGTCAACAGGGGATGCTTACTCCTAGGCACCTGGTCCCACCCAGTGTGTCCAAGGGGACCCTGATTGCCCAAACTCTTGTTTGTATTCTATTTAGCGACTTACCGACGATTGGATCACTGTTCGTTATCTTTGCCTAGATACATGATATAGCCCACCCCGGTTAACACGTATTGCTGGTCACCTAACTCCTGTTGCATCATGTCATGCAACTGTTATTTTCCTTTGTTTAGGTAAATTTTGGGAACTAATGTATCATGATTCGCTCCTACTGTGGGCCCAAATTCAAGTTGCATGTACATACCGGGCCTTACACCTATTCGCGGAAAAAAGTGACTAGTTATATAATACTTTGGTTAACTCGCCAAAAGTCGCCACATGTTATGTTATATAACACAAAATAGTTTTTGAGTTAACAAACTTGATGAGCTTAACACTAAATTATTATAAAATTGGCTATGAGCATGCTGTGGATTAAAACCAAAAAGCATTCAAAAGATTTCAAATAACCTCCTAGCTCAATTTATGGATATATTTCGCATGAAAGCATATGGTTATGGACGAAAGCGTCAATTGGCAAGAAATATATAATCCAATGCTTCACTATCAAGGATATCAACACACCCTCAAACACCAATATTCCAACAATCGGGGAAAGTTTGGCACACCATCATCTTATTGGTGAATTAATTAGGACCATGCTATAATGTGTTTAATTATTGACATCTCTGTAAGGCCATACCAATCCGTAATCAGCCGTACGGACTTCGCCTCGCTTTCTATTTTTGATAAAATTCAAATAAATATATTATAAACAAAATAATGTCTTGCTCCATGCTAAAATAATCCAAATAAAATTTGTTTCCACAATTAATCTCTCGACTTCTTACAAACAAAGCACAAAAAAATCTTGATACACTTGGCTGACAAATGACAGAAACGCAGGCCCTTGAGAAGTTTTATTGACATGTTTAATCCGTGTTTTGAGCTTTCTATCTTTTTCAATATATGATACCTTTCAAAAATACTACATTGAAAAAATATTAAGTTCAGTTGGTAAGCAACCATGCATTTTCTAATGATTTTAGATCTTTATTTGTAAACGCACTCCGCTTATTGAATATTTACGCATTTTAATTCAATAATATTATATATTTCTTGTATTCCCGCTCGCTCATAAATTTTATCTCCCAATGAAAAATAATATCACTTCATGATCGTGCTGTAAGATTGGACAAAACACAAATGGAACAGCAGTCTGGAAACAAAGGTTAGGTTTCTTAAAAATTCTTCGTCTTACCCACATATATTAGATGATGAATTAAGGATTTAAAAACATCTGCCAGCGCCAAGGAGCATCATTAAGCTGATTTATTGTTGGAATGCGATCATGTACACGCTACAACTGCTACAGCATTGATCGAATTGACGTTCTTTTTTCGGTAGAAATCGAAGCGGTGACAATGCATCTGATTTACATGGCTTTAAGGCATTTAAGAACTTATTCCTCAAAGTAGGTTTGAACCATGACCTTTGAATGAAAAACTTTATTTCAGTGTATGCAATGTCCCTGTGAACAGGCGTCTGGAGTTACATAAACTATCATGACTTACATTTGCTTATGTGCGTAGGCATTGGAATATTGGTCGTTATACACGAAAACGTGCCGGATTGGACCTCGATTTCTTGGTTCTGGATTTGGACACATTTCTTACATGTGTGCTTTTATTATTTACAGAATCCCAGCCAATGGCCAGCAAATCCAGATGTTATTTACTGTCCCAAACATCAGACCTCTACAAAGAACATTGTAAAACATCTGAACCGGTACCATACAGCATTTACATTGAAAATCAAGGCAAAGGGTTTTGGCGATGAAAAGTCTAGCCTTATGGGGACTTCAAAAACAATAAGATTTAATTTAATTTTTCCTAAAATATCTGTTTAATGAACTATTTGAAATGTATAACGATGAAAACACATGACATAGAGATTCTCTATCTATATGATCAAATATTTATATAGTCCTTTAAAAAAAGTAAAAATGCTTCCAACACCTGACACAAGAGAGAAGCACAGCCAGTACTACCCGATTTAGATGAAACTATCAAATACAATTTATAATACAACGTGAACATATGTAAATTTATGCAGATATTTTAAGAGCAAAAGAATGTATATCACACAAATAATTATGTCTTCATAGTGAGACTCAAGAAAAATAAAATATAAAACAAAAGATTGTCAGTATTTTCTTTGTATTAAGTAAAAAAAAAAGATAGCTTTTGATTATAAAACTTCACATGGTGATAACTAGTGCTTGTTTCATATTAACATTAGAATTTTTGTTCATTATGTGTTCTGTGTTTGTCACAAGCTGAATTTCCATTTATACAAAAAACACGACAAATCCTGCGCATATGCTGATTGGGCCTTCTGCTCGTGAAATAGCGCGCGATGTTCCATCAATTGTCCTGCTTTGAAAATACCCTTGCAAGACCAACTGTCGTGCACGTATATATTCGTGGAAATGGGATGCATTTTTATAATGCCTCATCGGAATTTTCGGATTATCGTGGCATAGGCGATTACCTGCTTTTACATATGTCTTCGCACTTGCTACTTGTTTGGTTTCCCCAACCCTTGTGTTTGTTTAAAGGGATATGGACACGTTTTGAGCTAAATTTTTAATGTTTAAAACGCGTATGACCAAAGCAATGGGTACCAAAAAATTGAATGTCAGCTTGTGAGTTACAGTAAGATACAAGCGCTCACAATTTGTATATGTAAACAGCAGACTCGTGCCTCCTTTCTCTATCTTTTTTTGTTTTGGTTTTGTTGTAATAAAGATCTTCACTGTGGGTTTAAAAAAACAAACACTAGATGTGAAGAAACACTAGAAACGGTCTAATTGTGTTCACAAATGAACTTTTTAATTTGAAAAAAAATGCTTTAAAACGAGGAGAACATCATACATGTTACCAAAGTACTAGTATTCAACATATGTAAACAAAAACATGACCAACGAAGCCTGGTTTTATACATAGGCAATACACAAGGAATTCCTAAGTTCTCAGTATCTCACCGTTAACCTTAACACAATGAAGTTCAATTTTTTTTCGCTGACAATAGAAAATGCCTAAGTAAAACAAATTGTAACATTAAAAATGGAAATATAAAAAAATTAAAACATATTTGCGGTCATCAAAAACGTTTTAAATGCCCCTTGAAGATGTGCATTTCAGTGGTTGACGAATAGCATTTTTTTTTTACTGTTCGGTGGTTGGTTTCACACATCCCAAGTGTACCCACCTCATGGAAAATAACGTAAATGGGACATTGATTATCTGAAACAAAGGAGAACATACTCTAAACGGTACTTATTATTACATATAGGATTATTATAAGATTAAACTAATTTTTAGCAACAGTCTTATTAATCCATGTAACCCTTCTATTGTTTTAATTGGAGAGGAGAGAGACAATGAACACACTAACATTGCAGGAACTTAAGGATACGGACACGTATATGTCAAGCATTCGTAAACATTTTAAAATTGGCCAATCTAAAAATTTGAACATTCTTTCGGTCAAAACGTGTCCATGACCCTTTAAACGACGACGTAATTCGAAACCTACAGCTTATGAATGTTGGAAATTGGATTGCTGTGTATCTGAATCGAAGAACTAATCAACATGGAAGTGAACTCGAGATTCAGAAAATCAATAAACCATGTTTCAGGGGCGGAAAACCAGAAAGTGTCCAATCCAGAACCAAAATCGACGGTCCCAATCCGGCACGTTTTTCGGTGTAAACGACCATATTCAATCCTGAGCATAAGCCCAAATGTTTAAGTCCATGATATTTATTGGTAACCTAACATTCCAGGGACCAAATGCATACACTGACATTAAAGTTTCATCTAAAGGTGATGTTCATGAACCTACTTGGAGGAAATTATAGTTTCCTTAAAAATGCCTTAAAACATGATCAAGATCATTGTCCCACCCGCCTTCGATTTCACCGAAAAAAGATCGTCCAAACTTCGATCAATGAATTTACAGTTGTACGCGTACATGATCAAGCATTCCCAACAATAAATCAGCTTAATGTTGCCTCTCCTGGCCTCGGCAATTTTTAAATCCCTTAAAATTCATCATCAAATATATTGGTAAAAACGAAGATTTTTAAGAGCCTACCTGTTTCCCAACTGGCTGGGCTGCCATTCTTTTTGTTTTGTCCTAACTCCATACACACGCATCAATGACAGTGATATTTACTGAAAATTTCGCCCTACTTCGCCTCAGTTTTTCCTTGAAAAATCGAAGAAAATTTTACAAATTGGTGTGCCTAATGCGGATATATATACCCTACTTTGTGATAAATTAACCCCTTGGTTTACAAAACCTTTAACTTGACCTTTTCTCAAATTTCGTATATTTGATTGAGATGAACACAATTGTACGAAGTGACCCGAATTTTATTAATTAATTATTTACAAAATAATTGTGTATCTCTTTCATGCCTCTTTGTGGACACTTATTGGAATAAACACTATTGTATTGTATTGTATGTATTGTATTGTACATGTATATGTAGTTGAACTTTGTGTTTTTCAAGACAGGTATGGGAATAGTCGGATCTACTTTTTCGTATTCAATTACTCACAGTGACTTTACTCTCTTACATCTAACTACTTGATTGTCCCCGTTTTACATCGATACAGACTTACAGCAAAATTCAAATATTTAATCTCGATTGCTATATGAAAGAAAAACCCTATATTGGAAATTGTTAACCCCCCAGAATATTAAGAACCTGCGTCGAAAAATATGTTAACTTTTAAATAAGTGTTTTAATACTAGATAGAAAAAAACTCCAAAATATTAATATGTAAACTAATGCAGATTACCATATTGTAATGTGTGTACTAAGTGTGTACATATGCTATAAGAATTATTTATACTTCTATATGTTACTCAAATCCAACTACATTACATGTGGACAGTAATTTAATTTTGATTTGATTCCCTTGTTGTTATTCTTTTATTTGCTGATAGATGGGACTACATGCCAATGTATGAAATGGTGCTGTCAATAAATTGAATTGAATTACTAAATTGACTTTTCAAAACTTCCAAACAGTATGAACGGAAACATTACGTACGCATTGAAGATGAAACATTTCTTTTTGACAGCCGATCCGACATTTAATACGTGTATTTGATCGTTTTGATGACCCCCCGTTTACAAATCGCAATTTTGACCTGTCTGTCATGACAGAAAAAACATTATTTTATCACGTGATCACCTAGCGTCGATTTCTCATGGCGGGTTAAAATAACAATTGGTTAAGAAATGCAGGTGAATTTTTTGCGATTACACGCCACCTGAACAACACAGTAAGTCTAATGAAACATTATTTTGTTGTCCGTAATATAGAAATGAATCTTTAATATTTTTTTCGGGTGATATGCAGGTATCACCCGAGATTTTAGACGGTAAACTTTTCATCTGTAAAATGCGCGAACCGTCTAAAACTTCGTTGATAAAGAAATTAATTCATATTTTTCGGGTGATGCAGGTATCACCGGACATTTTAGACGGTAAAACTTCATCACATGCGCGAATTGATGAAAAAATTTACCGTTACTTAAAACATCTCGGTGATAAACGCTACACTATAGACCCGAAAAATCTTATCATTTAATATTATATTACAACACTACAAAATCCAAATGTCCATTAGTCTTTACTTGTTGATTCAGGTACGTGATTCAAAAACCACCTTCAATTCTTAAAAGGTGTTTTAACCCAATGAAAATCGGCGCTAGGTGGTTCACGTAAATAAAATTAAATGATACCTGCAATTCACCCGAAAAAAACCTATAAGCATTCATATTCCTTATTATCTTTTTACCAGACATTAAGAATAAGATAAAAATAGTACAACTAAGCATGGAGAGAGAGACAGAGAGGAGAAGAAGAGAGAGAGAGAAGAGAGGAGGAGAGAGAGAGAGAGAGAGAGAGAGAGAGAGAGAAGAGAGAAGAGAAGAGAGAGAGAGAGACGTAAATTTTTACAACAAGAAGATAACTCTAAATTTCAAATGACGACAAATACCACCTGACCTAGACACAAAAAATACCTCAGTCATGTCGCGACTCTCATATTCAACCCTGATACAGAGATATAATGGCATAGTCTACCTTTAATGCTTAATAGAGAAGTGTAGGGCCATAATGATCAAGGTAACAAAGATTTAATTTCACAGATGATCAAAGAATATCAATAAAGAAGTAAAAAGTTGTATAAGTTAAAACGGAAAGTTGAATTCTAGAGCTAAACAAGGAAGTTATTTTAGGGACACGTATAGCTCAACTTTGACTTGCATGACATACCATGTGAGAAGTGGTAAAATCAAGAAAATAATTAGTCAAAATAGTGGCTTAACAACACCCCTACCCCCCCCCCCCCATTTTGACCAATTAGGCACTGCAGTGTGGGGAGATTTCCCCTGCCTTTCATTGTGTTTACGAACAATTGTGACTCTTGATTTTACTCGTAAGTTTACGGTAACTAACACTTTGTTACAGGGATTCAAAATCGCGCATGGTACCTTTTTTTCTGTCTTTACTATCAAATACAGGAACATGACACAGAAAAAAAGGTATAAGCCCAAGTAATAAACTCCGCTGTTATCGTGAAATTTCTCAGCGCTAGAAAACCTTGATGTATAAAATATCATACTGTAGTCTCTGCATTCCAGCAAAATTACATTAATGACAGTTCGACTCATTAGAAATGACCTTCTTTCATGAAAACCCCAGACTGCATAAGTTTCTAGGATCTTTACCCCTCCTCCTCATTACCTATCATCAAGAATCTCAGAGGGTGTTGATTCATTATGATACCAGGGGAGCAAATTTTATACCTGATTTCCCTGAAAATGAAAAATAAATAATAGGACAAATTTCAACCACCATAGGCTAGATCCCAATTTCAAATAAGAAACCCCCAAAAAACCTTCAATCAAAACTTGGTATTAATACATGTATATATTTACATGTCAGGGATATTTCTCATCATTGAAATGCACTGGAAATTGAAGAAGCTTCAAATTCCTTATAACACAACTCCTAAACCGGAATCACGGCGTATGAATAACCCAAAACCGGAACTAATATACATATGTACTTGTATGATTTGTTAATTCAAATAGAAAATAAATGAAGTTAAAAAAAGGAATGGATGAAGACTAGTACTTCCAGCCTAATTTTCAACGTAAATAGTTTGAAGAAAGTAATATCCAATATGCACTATATTTTACATAGTAGCACAACGGGCTGATTATCGGCTATTCCAGTTAATATTAACGCCACACCAGTTTTGAACAGGCCCAAAATTTGAATAAAATATGAATAAACTAACATTTATGAAAATATATTAAAATGAGGAATTTTAATCATAAGCATTGACTTCTTCTTTTTGATGTCGTTTGGTGGGTTAGTAAAACAGCACCTGCCGTGCCAACAAATTGAAATACCGCGCTATCGTTGTGGATAACAGCACCCTGCCCCGTGCCAACAAATTATCAGGACCGCGCTAACGCGCGCGTATTCAATTATGTATGCACAGGCCGCCAGGTGCGTATACCACCAACGACATCCAAAAAGAAGAATTTCAATGCTTAAATATACGTTCTTAAGACATAGACATGTATAACATGTTTAATGTAACTCTCAACCAGTACAACCTATTAATTCAAAAATTAATGTAGTACAATGAAATAAATTCCATTATCTACTCCTTTATAATTCGCAGAATATTTAGTATAAGTGGCCATGGATCCCCGCCACAGTGCCCAAGATGTCATCCTGTGACCTTTTGTGAGACAGCTATAGTTACAGAAGTTAACTGTGATATTCTGCCATGTCAATCTGTGCATGTGCCTGCCTAGGGAAACATTCGCTGTATAACTACGAAAACATAAAGTTGTCCCATTCAAAACGAAAATCCACCATTATTTTTCCAAAATGTAGTGCACATCCAACCGAAAATATGTAAAATTTACATTTGCAAGGAATGTGCATGTTTGTTGTTCCTTTGTGTGCGTGTTAGGTAAACACAAAAGTCACACAACTTTCAATTCATTTCTGAAACTGCTACCAGGAAACCAAAAAGTTAGACATTACAAAACGATCAGAGGAGATTAGAAAACATAATATTTCTCCAAACTTATGAGAAATAGCCGCTGACTTAGAAACTCCCAAGATTAACCAACTTGGATGGAGAATATGTGACCAATTAAACAACAGCAAGTACAAACATGGGGAGAGGAATGGCACAAAGAAATTGACAGTTGTCATCAACAGAACTTTGAAAAGTTGAAATAGAAAGAGATGAAAAATCAAACACCTAGAAATTCTGGAAGATAAAACATTTGGATGAAATCAAACAGATAAACCAGTCCCTTATTGAGCAATCACTGATTACTCTGAAAGAAAATGGAGAAATCCAATGAAGTGTCTGTGACCATGAATACAGATCCAAAAACATCAAGAATTCCAGAAAACTCCTCCCAAAGTCCGAGTCTTGCACTGCCTACATTTAGTCCAAAACACGATAGACAGTGAACAGCTTTACAAGTCACTGGATCTTTTAGTACCATTATCATTTACCGACAGATGAAATGGCCACACACTGAAGAAAACAGAAACCTCCCCAAAGACGATGAATGAACCAGAGCTTGATCACTACAGATAAATACTGAGGATAAATACTCTCCGCAAGTGTTACCTGTCTGAGAAGATGAATTCTGGACAAAGTGCATATGTCAGTAGATAATGAAATGCTTTAATGTTCAAGGTACACTGTTAATCAAATACAATCAAACACAAAATCAGGGAAATGGCCATTCTGATATAGCAGTGACAAGTGATGGCGGATCTAGCTGTACATCTGATGCGACAAAAAGACTGCTGAATAAATGAAGAAGTGGACAGACAGAGGAGGGTGATCAGACTACAGGCTGGAAACCCAGCCAATCATGTGTCACCTCCTCTGGTGATCTCCTGTTAACCATTGTACAGTGACAATGAACACCCTTATCCAAATTGTCCGTACTCGGGTTCCACAGAGAAACAAACAAACCAGTATGATGATGAGGGTAAGCCTCTATATCAGAAACTTCTGTCATGAATACAGCAGTTTGAGAACAGAAAACCTTGGATATCTGTGTGCTGCTGACTGTAAGGCTGGTGCAGTAGTGGTGTCACACCAGGCCTGGAAAACCTCCCGATTCGATTAACACTGGACATATCTTCTACAACAAAAAATGAACCATTCAAACCCTATGGAAATCACAACAGGAACACGTCAGAATCAGATCCTGATAGCAGACAGTAATAACCACTGTATCCAACATCCTAGACCAGAATGGACAGTTCTTCCGCCTATATAGGAAACTGTGATCTTGAAGTACCCATACGTTATGTGTGGACAAAAGTGACAACTTGTTTTTGCTGAATATCTATGGAATGCTGAAGAAAATCAAATATCTACATATAAATACTGATGTTTATTAGCCAAGTTAGAGACATCAGAATATTAGGAACAGGGTTGAAACTTATATCCATCTGCCATTTTGACTTACTTACCAGATGACACTTGTTTGAATTGAACATTTTTAATTGTTAAGATGTTACCTGTTCGTTAATTCTTGATCTTTACATCATCTGCCAGGATGCAAGGAAAATACCGTGATTGTGCAATGCCAATTATCATGATATAGGCAATTCACTCTAAACTTAGTACATCTCGTCTCATTTCTAGAAATTATCTCTATGCCTATGATTAGATAACTCTGTTTAATATTATATTATGTCTTTATATCTCGATGGGCTCACGGCAGGTGTGACCGGTCAACAGGGGATGCTTACTCCTCCTAGGCACCTGATCCCACCTCTGGTGTGTCCAGGGGTCCGTGATTGCCCAACTCTTGTTTTTGTATTCTATTTGGGACTTGCGAGATTGATCACTGTTCGTTATCTTTGCCTTTACATCTCTTGTCTTTTTATCCATCTATTTGTCTTTGCTTTAGTTTGTATTATATGA
>CAJDSM010093779.1:88-11564 GCA_903981925.1 Ostrea lurida
AATCCAATAATTGGTATTTTTTTATGGTAATATCTTTAAATTTGATGCCTTTTTCTTTTGGATTTATTGTAATATCGTGTTATACTTACTAGAAATTGTTGATTTTTGTTTTAAGTAATTTATTGCTGTGGTGTGATTAATTTGTGTTTACTGTATGTGAGAGTAGGATTGTCTATATTGTTTGACTTAGTAAACCCTTTAGTTCATTTAAAAGACAATTATGATTAGTAACTTACAAACAAGTACTTGTTGTTACTAGCTTTATCTAGTGCTGGAATTCTTCTAGTTACACAACTTTATCTATTAGTCTATGTATAACTCTAGTTCTCATCTGTTTCTTTAAAACAGACTTTAGTGTCATTATATATGCTTACGCTTCTTTCCTCCTCTTAAATGTTCTAGTTGTGATACTGGGATTATTTTTATATTTCATACTTTCTCGAATATCTTTTTATCCGATTCAGATAAAGTGCAAGCTCATACCAAATTAATTCTTATTATTCTATTAATTTAATTGGTTTTGTATTTTTATATTTTTTTAGGTACGGTTTTTTATCACATTAAGCATTTTACTCTATTTTCGTTTATGTTGTGATATAAATTTTATAAGGTGTTAAAATAGCCAATAAACATTGATTTTGATATGAGTGTGTGTCAAGTCTCCATTCTAAAGCACTAAATGGTTTTTTAAATTATATGTGTACCTCTTTATTATCTTATGTCGTTGTTTTTTAAAAAAGTGTGAGTATTCTGATATCCTTTTTTATTTTTTAATTAATATGAAAAAACACACTTTTTCAAGAAAAAAAAGTTATTGTGGTTTAGTGTGTCTTATATTTTTTATATCTTCCCTGTTTATTTATATGAATGCTCAAATTTTTTTTTTAACTTCTCCATCTTTTTATATTACTATAATCACGGTTTATGGGGTTATTTTGTTTGTTTATTTTTAATGTTGGTTTTTATTTTGTATCGTTGTTTTTATTTTGACTGATGTATTGTAGTTGTGTTCGTAATTTTTCTGCATTTTATCCTGTTTTTTTTAATTTTTTTAGTTATTTTTTCATAATCATATATATTATTTTTTACATTTTTTCATAATTATTTGGTTTTTATATTTATTATAAGTCTTGGCGTGTCCATATGTTTTATTTTTGTTTTAGTGAATTTTCTTGTTTCTGTTCTTTCAGGTGTTACATATTTTGTTATGTTCTTTTTCCAATTTTAGGTCTTTTTTTATTGAATAAACCAATAACTTTATATAGATTTATGTTCTCTGGTCTCCTCAATTCGTTTAGTGATTTTTTGTTTTTGTTTCTTTGTTGTTTTGTAAAATATTTTAGTCTTAGCGTTTAATAGGTGCAATTTTAAACAGTATAGTAAGGTTTAATGTTGCCGTTTTTTGTGGTTTTGATTGCAGAGCTTAGATTATAAAATTTCAGTGTACCCTATATATTATGTGATTAAACTGATGCTTTTTTTTTTATTGAATATCAGAATATACAGAGCCGGTTCGATAGAGAGCTGTGATTCATTAGTGTTTGATGTCTTTTTTTTTTTATCTTCCGGGAAATGTTATGCGTGGGTACTTTTTTCTTCTTTTGTAGTAGTTCTTGTGATCACTGATCTAATTTATTATTATTTATTTTATTACATTTCTTTATTCTCCATTATTCTATTTTATATTTGAATAAATAATTTTTTTATATCTTCGATTTAAATGATATTTGTTTTTATGATGCTAATTTTTTTTTATTTTTTTATGCATTACTATACCTCGAATACATTTGTCATCAACACACACTCTTTCAGATATAACCTTTAGTGACTGACCTGTATCACATACAGTCGTTAATTTTCAGTTGTCGTTCCTTTTAAAATGTCCAGTGTTATTTATTGGCATTTTTAAGCGTTTAGTGCGAATTGTATACTTTTGTGCGCCTTCCTGCCTATTTCAATTACTTTATGTATAATTTTGGCAGTAATTTTGCCTGCATATTTTTTTTATGTTTATTTGTTTATATGTTGGATTACATATAATCATTTTACTAGCTTAGGTAAAATTGGAGCAGATTTTTATCTTTTTTCGTATTCAACATACCAAGTTGTGTTAAAACAATGGCATGCAATCTACTCTAAATGAAAATTTTCAAATAGTTGGGGTTACTGCTGACTATTGTTATGGTGTCTTTGACTTTTTTGATATATTCTAATGATGAATATTGTTATAACTTTCCAAGGAGTTGCTGAACCATTAGGATATCTATAGATACATGCACTTGGCTTACTTGCTTTCGCTCTTACCCACACACAAACACAAATTCACATTTCATTATATTCTTCTCTCTCTCTTTCTTCTCTTCTTCTCTTCTCTCCTTTCTCTTATTGTCTATCTTCTACTTTTTCTTCTTATCTCTCTTCTCTCTTCTTTCTTTTTCCTTTTCTCTCTCTTTCTTGGTCTCTTCTATCTTTTCTCTCTCTCTTTTCCATTCTGTTGTTTGTGTGTGTTAGTGAAATTTATATATGAATAACGGGTCCAAGACGAAGCGTGTAGTCAGCATATGATTTTTATGAATTTTGTTGACGTAGTGTGTCTGTTCCAGTGTATATTGATAGCGTTATGGCTATTCGTTATAAATTCTTGTATCCGGCTAATTGTTTTTTGTTGTTTGTTATATCATGAAAATCAGATACCGTATTGCCATGTTCCTGAAGATATAGAACCCATGATAAGCTTCCGTACAAAGTCCCTTTTATGAGGGATGTATAGCAACGTGTAGTCAGCACAGCTGTTACTTTGACCAGCGATTTAGATTCTCTTAGGATTTTTTTTTCAAGGGATCTTTCTATTCATTTTTTTGTACTGATTTTTACAGTTGGGATTGAATAATATCTTCCTTGTAATGATTTATGGTATGTTATTTTTTTTAACCCCCATTGTTAGTTGTTGCGAATTTTCATAATGAAAGAGAGTTGTAAAGGGATTTTGTTAACTCCATTTCTAATTACCGTTATCTTGGTTGACCCTAATCACTTTACCAGTTTTTTTATTTGTTTGAGTTGGCCTTAAAATACTTGTATTGTGAACTGAATTTAGTGGCGTTTTTCAACCAAGCTCTGTTCGGATACTTATTTGAATCCCCCGTTTTATAGCTTGATTTATTCTAGGACTTCAACCATGACCTATCTGGGGTAGATCACTGTAGAATTCAGGTAGGTTTATTGTAGAATATATAATTTATAAAATATATTCGGTGTCCTGTTTAATATCTAAATAGAGATTATAGGTTCGTTTTTTCTTTTATCATCCATTAAAATATGATTATGTATTTTTACATTTTGATGTCCAAATAGCCTGGATTGATTGCTGCTTACCATAGCCTTTTAAACGTCCCGCGATTTTTCAACAACTTGACATTTGTTCACACTTAGCTGATTAGAGTCACGATGTACCTGTGGAGGCTAATTTCATATGTGTTCCGTTTGTTGAGAGCCCGATAGGTTTACGAATAGGTCTTTCTATTATTTCGTTGCAGTCATCTCCCTTGCACCTGTCGTAGGCGAATTGATATGGGCTTTGGTCTTCTCGGATGAAGTACTCCTCGGAGATTTATAAAACTGATGTATTGTCCTCGTTGTCACAGAGGTTCTGTTGTGGCACGATTTAAAGATCCTGCCTTTTGGCTCAAATATGCCCTTGAGTGCTGAAGCATTCAGTGCCTCCAGAATTTTGCCACCTTTCTCGGTCACCTTGGACTACCATATCAGTGAAATATTATCGAGTTGGACGTATAAATCATTATCCCACTAGGTACAAATTTCCATTATCATCTGTTTTTACCCTGATCTTTTGATTTAAGCAATCTTGGGCACGGCGGGTGTACCTCACGGGATGCTACTCTCCCTCTAGGCATCCGTTGATGCCACCTTTGGTTGTTGTCTAGTGTGTCTTTATGATGTCTACTATTATCTCTTGTGTTGTATTTTATTTTTTTTTTTATGTACTTATTCTTTGTATGATCATGCCTTTTTTATGATTTTGCTCTTTACTATTAATATTAAAATTGGGGAGTTTCTGGTTTGTAACGTTTTCTTATCGTTACGAAACGTATTATAATACACATTATATCAATTAGATCTCATATAACGAAACTTTTTATCAAGATAAATCGAATTATTGTTGCTTGGATTTATAGCGGCACTTTTTACACAGGACCTTCTCGTACGATAAGGCGATGGCTGTACAGAGATCATTCTAAAGTGTGCATAGGTTAGGAGTTATAGTTTCATGCTTGTCTATTGATCCTAGGTCACAATCCGACGCGTGCGTAAGCCTGTTTAGTGGAAGATTTTACTAATGTTTATAATCTGTGGTCACAGTTTAAGATTTTATCCGTCGTTCATTAATATCTAGTTAATTATGCGAACTTCTTGGGTAGTTTCAAATGACGTCTGGTCTAGCAACATATTGGTATAAAAGGACTCAGTCAAACAGATTGATCATGATGATACGTTGTATATATACTTCGTCATGTTAGATACAGGTCTTTAATTGAGTGCGACCGTAGAAATTGTATTTACGAATGG
Organism: Ostrea lurida; assembly: GCA_903981925.1. NCBI lineage: Eukaryota > Metazoa > Mollusca > Bivalvia > Ostreida > Ostreidae > Ostrea > Ostrea lurida. The sequence continues at coordinate 4,676 of CAJDSM010093779.1, forward strand.
TATAATATGATCTTATTAATAGCGAATTGCGTTATAACCCTGGTCAAACATCAACTTTTTTGATTTTTAGATAGTCGGTACCTCTCTTGTAAAAATCAATATTTCATAATCATACGACTGATGGAGTCTGCCCATTTACGCGAGTATCGAAATTCAATCTCAGGAGGAACACATACACCAAAAAAGCTCAAGGTGACATGGAAGGTACATTGCGTATACACACAAAATTGAAAAGGATAATTGTTTTTGAAATACTCCATTGCATAGAGTACAAAGTCAAAAGTCATTTGTCTTACCTTTATTTTCATACATCAATGTCAGTTGTACATCTGCCTATTAGAGGATCAATATAAGTGAGAAATACCATTAGATAACGAAGGCACACTCGTGTCATGTCATGTCATGTGCTTTGTCCTTTTTATTTTCTAAGTTTCGGTCAGTGTATATATCAACCAATGGAACATAATGTGAAACTATATGATTGTTATTGAACTAAGAAAGCGATACGTTCTATAATATTATGATTTTCTATTTAGTTTTGTAGTAAATGGTTGAAGGACACCTATTGTGCAATTTGTTTTGGTTCTTTCATCCTCTCATCTTCGTAGACTCTGTGTTTTTTGAATATATAATACTTGAAGTAATTTCCTGCAATTTCTTACATCATGTAGGAAATTATATAAATATATCAGTCATGCCAGATAAGCGGGCACTAATTAGTACAGTAACGATGTCGAATACCATACAATTGTTATGGTAGATGCTGTGCATTGGGTCTCCGCAAAAGACTAATATAATGATTAAATCCTATCATATGAAACAACACCCAAAGGAGATATGCTTTACGACTTATCTAATCTTCTTCAGAGTACTTCTATTTGGTGTCTGTGGGTCATTTTACATCGAGAATTAAATGAATGCGTGTGTTCGATGATCTTAGGTGGGCTTATTTTATCGTTGATTATCCCAATTGAATCCAGGAATAAGTCATGATTGGTGGGGAAACGAGTTTTGTTACGTTATGGGGGTGGTGGGTGGGTGGATTATACTACATAAGCGAATGGTGTTGAGCCCTTATTACTGTTCTGTGTGTGATAGGGCGGGGGTTTAAAGTGGGGGGAGTGTGTTGTCTGGTGTTTTAGTTAGTCTTTTATGAGGTTTGGATTTTTTATGGGGTTTGTGGTGGGTGGGGAGTTTAAGTTTGATCTAGAGGGGGGTGTGGGTTTGATATAATTAAGTATTCAGGACCTTGAGTATTAGCGTTATTATATTCCCCTTTAAGTATATATTTAAATTCTAATTCGCGCCTCTCAGTGGTGCAGATTAATCTCGTTGAATTCTCAGATCCACCGAGTGGGGTGATTCATCTCCCACGGGTGGGGGTGGGTTGAGTCTATAGTCTCATTTTTCTGTGGTGTAGGTGCGAGTGGTGGGTAAATCCTTTTATTTTTATATGTTTTGGAGGGGTTGTTTCTTCTTTATAATTGTTATCCACCACATGAGGGGAGGTGGTGGGGTGTTGTCTATTTCTTTTGTATAAAGTATTGAATTTTGACTATTTCTCGTTCAACCTACGGGGTGGGGTTACTTTGGAAGAATTATACATCATAGAGCGAAGTTCTATGCACTGAGTAGAGGGACAAAGACTCTTCTTATCTGTCAGCATACTCAGAAATTAGTGTATTTCGGGGATGTATCTCCCCTTCCATAGGGGGTTAAAACGGATGGTGTTCGGGGTGGGGAATCAAACACACATCCATATTTCTCTGTCGGGACGGTGTGGGGTGGTGGTGGCGGGCCTTAGTAACAAGACAGCTGGGGGTTCAACAGACGGGGATGTTTTTACATTACTATGTGCTTGACATTAAAGACTAGTGATAAGCAGCATGGGAAGTAATACATACAATCTTGTAAAGCGACAGTGGTGTCCTTTTCATGTCAGGGGCGGGTGGTGGAGCGAGGGCGATACTACAAAAAAACACATACAAGCTGGCTGTGTAACATAAGTTCTATGGTGTGGCCACTTATGTGTCATTTCATGGCAGTGTGATTTTGGATTGTTAATTTTAACTATTTTTAGGTGAGGTGAGGGCGAGTTCTGTCGGCCTCGTTTATTTAATGGGTACTAGGGGAACTTCGAATTAAATCATTCTAAATTATTAATATTAGGGAGGGGGGGGGTCTGTTGCATGTTGGAGAGTGGCGCTCTCTTGGACTATTTGCAATTTTTCAATATATACTTTTCGGGTTCTGTTTATCTACAATGGAGTTAAAGATTATTTTTACCTCTGTCACCTGCCTTATGAGTGGGGGTCTGTGTGGAGGGGATTGTTGATATCTTCGATCACGTTGATGTCGATACGCAAGAAGCATGCCTATTGCGTCTTACTGCGGATGTTTTTTTTTAAAGCCGAATGCCAACTACGTGGGATATAACAAAAAAAAGTGTGAAGGTTGCCATGAGTGATAACAACATCTCGTTGGGATAATATAATCCATTTCCATTTTTCTTGTGGGCGGGGAGTGGGGAGCGGGCGGGGTGGGTTATTAGGGGGTGGAGGGTCTTGTTTGCGATTACAGGGTATAGATCAATGTCATCTAATGTCTTCATAGTGATGTTGATAGAACTAGATTTGGTTACATCCCTTTAGTATTGGTTAGACTGTCATTTTCCTACTACGACTTTGATGCGTTGGTCGGTTAAATCCTCGTTTTTTTACGATTAATTCACTGACGTGCGCTTCAATTCGTGCGTGTTAAATTTAGGTTTCTATTTTTAAATGAGATGGTCGGCAGAGGATGGCTTACTACCTCCATGGCACAACCTATCACCACCTTTCGCTTTTAGTCGGTTGGTCCGTGTTGCGCACCTGCACTCTTGATCTTTGTGTAATGTTTGTTTTTTTTTTATAACATCTAGATGCTTTTTAGACACGATGTACTATACTCCTGCGCCCTTTTTTGTATGTTATAATGAAATAAGTAATAATCAAGAAATTAAAACAGTTTCAATGCATAATTTTGTATCTAATATTATACTCTTAATATTGCGTGGCATACATACTTCTATAAACCATTACAATTTTCAACAGTGTTTTTTTTCTATATGATTTTAGTTTTACTCCGAAATGATTAATACTGTCATAATCTTTTGAAGGTTTCCTTAGCATTCTGAATGAAACACATAACACATTAATCAAAGCATGATATACGTGAGAATCAATTCACCCCACCGTGTTTGGGTATAATAGTCAGCAGAACATGACGTACATTCCTCTGCAACAGCTTAAAAACCACAAAAAAATAGATCCAGTAAACGATTGAACTCCACAAATTTAGTCCTAACTATGTGTACACAATCTTATCAATCCTAACGAGCACTGCATTCGTCGAAAATAGCCAATCTCGTATTGCGTATGATCATAAGTCTTGAGTTACGATAGTAGGTACAGAAGTCCAGTTAGTATTCGAGGATTGTTTTTTAAACCTGTCACCTTAAGATTTCTCTAACTATTTGATTGATAAAGTGCTATAATGATTCTCGGAGTTTTTGCACTGATAGTTTTTTTTCCTTTTCCATCTTCTTATGTGTTTTTTTCTGTCTTTACTCTGAATTGACGACCAGAGTGACCAAAAAGATGGGTTCTTAGAACTCGATAGTTATGTTCAGACACTTTTGATAGGAATAGACTAATTTTATGTATTTAAATCCAGACATATTTTCTTTAAAAAAATCATTCAATAACACAATTATTAGGCCTAATAGGACAATGCCAGTTTGAAAATTTTTTAGCAGGCGCCCCACTCAAGCTGTTACTGCAATTAGTGTTCTACACTACATAAACGCGTTTAAATACACAGTTATGGCAGTCATTAAATTCGTCTTTGGTGTGTTAGGTTCTAGCCCGTGTGCCTTTGTCCGGCTGTGTTTTTAGAATTGGCCAAAACTATCCATTCCCCTTTTGCGCTTATAGTCTGCCGTTCAGATAGCGTATACGGAATTATGTTTTGTCCGGTTTCTATTCGGATCGTAATTGAGACCGAGGAAAACGTTCTTTCAATTGTCCTTCGTTCAATTTCTTAGCAGGTCTCTTTTATAGTTATTAATTTTGTGGCTACGAAAAAAGATCCACATCCCTGTTCTTCTGGTATCCATCGGCGCTGCTGAGTCTGCCCAGGCACCGGAGAACAAGGTTGAGCACTTCCTATTTAAGGTAGCCCTTACGACCAGTCAATGTGAACAGTCATTCATTCGATGAAAGTTATGAAACAATTCTCGAGGGGGACGTAAACAGTAAATATCAATCATCAATCAATCTTTTTGTGAGGTCAGTCTGAATTGGACACATTTTATTGGGTCATCGCCTGTGGTCTTTGCTTCACTGGATTTCTACTCTTACTATAGTTTATCCAGTAATTTGCGTGCAGAGATAATCCGTAAAAAAAAATCATGAGAAAATTACAAAATATTGATGGTATTAACGGCACTTTTTTATAGTTATACGACTAATACAGAAAAACCTCCATAAAAATAATTTCACTAAAATTTTAGGTATTGAATTATTTATTTTAATGTATAGTATTTATGGGGTAACTTGTTCTCTGAATTTCTATTAGCTGCGACCGATCTGTTCCGTAATTGTTGTATTTTATATGCGGGGCAGTCGTCTTATTGATCATGTCATTTGTAGATTTTTTCCTTTTTTTTATGTTTTTGTTACTCGGGTTGCTCATTATATTCTCTATCTAAAAGTTCTCTCTTGTATTTTTTTTTTTGCTTGTAGTTTTTTCCTTTTACTTCCAAATTTTTATTTGTAAAAATATGTTTCCTATTGTTGAATCTCTCGTTCTCCTGAGTTTTTTCTGATATAATCGCATTCGTTCTGTATATCTCATGTAGTCGTAACGAGTATAGAGTTCTTAGTTGTTTTTTATTAGTTTCGGTATATATGCCGTGTACTACTTCGCTGTGTCTTTTAATTTTTGTTGATTTTTTGATTCAAAAGTCTACCTTCGATTTATTTTCTTTTATTCTATTTTGGTTGTGTTATCCCCAATATCTCTCTTTTTAGATCGCAAATCAGTTTGAGAACTTAGTTGTTATATTCCATTATTATATGTTCGTTTATAAGTACTAGTGAGAATTTCTATCCCATATTATTGATCAGCTCAGAAGTTACTGATCTGGCCTAGCCGACTTTTTACGTTTCTCTTAAAGAATTTACAACAGAAAATTAAATGATTGCTGTACTGTAGGAACGTGAGTTTATTACTTTACCGTGTTTTGCATATTGACTAAGAATTGTTTTTCTCCATAAAGACCGCGTTCTTTAGTGTTGCTTGTACTTAACTCAATTTTTATTTGATCATACTGATAAAATTATTTTGAAAATATTTTTTGAACTTTTTCTTTTACCTAACTTTTCGTAATGATAGGCCATATACCAAAAAAAAAAAAAAAAAAGTCAGGAAGGATTCTTAAACAGCGGGAAAATTACATCAGTCTCGACGTGAATACCTATTCGTGCAGGTCGTTCGTATTTGTCGGTACGTAAATAGTTATGTACTTGTGAGATCCCTCTAGCTGGATAATTGTTTCTGTTTTTCTTGTAGTAAAACATAAGGAGTTATTCAAACAGCAACAAAATTATACCAGAGTATGAGAAAGCTAATACTTAGGAATTTATAAAACGTTATGTGGTATATATCCAACAGCACAAACTATAGTGCTTATTATTATACGGTCAACTTTGTCTATGGAGTGTGGTTCCCGCGTGCGAAGGCGACATTTTTTGCGACCGCATGTGGGTCGAAAAACTTGAATCACAGCGTTTTTAGCTGACTGTAGAGAGCATATACGTGACTGTAGCCCCTAACATCATATCACGAAGCTTCTGCTATGTCGCTCGCTAATAAATAGGTAAATCATCGAGAATATAATGGTCGTTTATCACCGTCTCCTAATTAAGCGCTTGTATGTTTGTAAAAATGTCAGAGACCAGCTGAACAAGTAGTATGTATGCCGGTGATTCTTCTCTTTTTCATGAACTATCTTAGACATTTTCTGCTAAAACCTCATAGGTTTGCTATCTAAGTAATGGCGGATAAGAGTTGACCATCTAAGACCCAAAAAGGAGCGTCCCAAATCGTTAAATAGTTAAGATTTCTGTCGATGTGTGACCATGGGGAAAATTTGAGTAACATATAGTTAACTACTCAGCTTTACAAGTAGTTAGAAGAATTCTGACACAATGTCATCTTTCTCAGGTTCATGAGCTTCAACTAGAGTAAATCTGAATCTAGAAAATTTTTATCCATTATTAAAGATTCGAGATCATGTATGAGGGATGGGAAAAGAGTCCATAATGGATGCCAGTGAGAGTATTGCGGTTGTCACGGTCAATATCACGTCAAAAAAAAAAGAATTAGAGTTTAAACAACTTCCTTAAGGGCATACGCAATGTACATTTCACAATTTTTTTCTATCTCCAAAATTGAAGACTTCCAATGATAATAATAAGGGTTACAGACAACGCAAACATCATTCACTCCCTTTAGAATTATTAGATGATGATGAAATATAATAATACAACAACTGACAGTGTTTTTGTAGTATGTATACGTACAGGTACATTGCATTTGCATTCTCCCAAGAGAGGTAACTCAGAATTCACGTATGAATAATTGTGCAATTTATATTCTTCATCAACTGTAATCTTTTCCAAAACACAGGATATATGGTCTGAATTTTTCTCAAAGAATATCTAAGGGTACTATGATTTTATATTATGAATAGTTGTATAAAATATATACAGATAACGAACGTTGTGTATGACCTTAATAAGTATATAACCCTTAGCAAAATCAAACACAAATCACGACACAAATT
>CAJDSM010093787.1:60-11407 GCA_903981925.1 Ostrea lurida
ACATACAAAATCGAGTGTAAGGGCAGCACGGACCTTCGACGAAAGCGAAGGCAGGATCAGGTGCCATGGAGGGGTAATGTAATATAAAGTGTTTCGTCCACGTGGGGTGCCTCTTCTTTTCACAAGACACCTTGTTCACTCTTTTCAAAGGCATCAGATCAGTGGACGTTGAAGAAGTCCACCAATCCCTGCTGCGGAGTGGGTACATCTGTTGTAGAAGATGGCCGTATCTAACTTCTCATTTATTTACTTCATGCATCAACTTTGAAATAATCATCTGATAATGGTCCTTGCTTATTCTGAAGTAGGATTTAAGGTCATAATCATAAATATATCAATGTAGTTTTTAGCTACATGTATAATTTGGATTTATAATATTGACTATTTATCATGTGTAAATTTATCATTGATCAAGTTTGATATATCAACAAAGTTTTGCACGATGAAGCCAGCTAGTAATCCAAGCAAATGTATTTTCCTTAGAATATTTTGTATTTTGTGCAGTGTAGATCCTAAGGATTATTTATGTTGCATATCTACTCTATCTACTGTATGTATAAAGTATGAGTTCTTTATAGTTTAAGTGTAATTTGTATTACGAGACAATAGTATGTATTTAATTAAATAATAAGCCCTAAATTTCATCGCTGTATCTTGGGGATGTTTGATCTTGGAACGTTTGGCAAAGCCATCTGTGTCATAGAGAATCGAAAGAATAATAAAGAAAAGTGATAAATTTTCCAAAAAAATGTAGTAGGTAAGAACCGGCAAGAGTAAATAATTTTGTATCTCCTATAAACACAAAACAATGATGATTGATAAAACTAGCACAATTTGGTATCGATCTATAATTCACCAGTCTGTTGAAACAACTTGATCATTGGAATTCCAAAGTTCAAAATTAATATATGTGAAATAAATACAAACAATATGTTGGTTCGCTCGAATATACTGCGATTTTCCAATTGAAACCTATTTTTTTCTTTTTTATTTCCAGGTTACATAAGCATGTTTATTCATTTTCATTTGGCACATTCAATATCACGAGTTTTACTTTCATGAACAAAATCAAAACTGTTATTGCAATTCAATACTACACCGTGTATCTATACGTTTGTATTTTAAATCATAATGCCATACAATGTTTTAGAATCTTCAATTCAATGCAATGCTTACGGTCAAAGTAGGACGACGTAAACAGGAAAGGAAAGAGGTTATGGTTATCAGCATTATTGGCGGCTAGGGCTGCTGTTTTCTTATCTTAACATCCATTGTACATCCGGGTATACTCATCGCTTACGTGTACAAATAAATAATCGTTGTCAAGGAAGAAACAAATTAGATGGAAACCAAACAGTATGAAAAATTGAGAGAATGCAGTTTTGGGTTATGAAGTGTAATGCCTGTATTTGTATTTGTTCTCATGTTTTGTGATTGACATGAACTTATCAAAGTACGAATGAAGCAAAATTATATTGCTATACGTTCATAACTATTCAATGTATTTATGAGAAAAACTCTTGTAAGGGTCGATTTTAATACTGAAATTCGTCGCGTCACAAGTTGGAAACTTCAGCACCCCGAAAAGTGAGGAGGAGTGTTTGAGAAAACGGAGCAGGCCAGTTTTAACAGCCGAGGGTTGCTTAGTGATTGCTCCCTTAACCGTGGAATTATATTGTTTTGAGCTAACGTGTCTAGATATAATAAAAAAGATATAAAGTTTACTCCACTTGTTTGTCTTTTTATCGCTTCAAATCCGCCCCACGTGTGCGCATGTCTCCGCCACCGCCTTACATGCCGTTCTAAGCCGGTGAATCTGTTGGAATAAAAATATCACCCATTTACTACTGAACCTATTCAGTTCATAATATTTGTGTCATATTCAAATTTTGAAAAGGGTTTGATAAGGACAACTTTTTTTTTAAAAGTTTTTGTGAATGTTCATTACGCAGACTTTACCACATGTATAACAAATGGTAATTCCTAACAATATATCAAATGGCAGCTGCCGAGGATGGGGTCTCGACTAAGCTCCAACAATTACAACATTGATATGATTTGCCTTTACATCACGCAGAATGTATACATCTTTAGTTGAATGTATGAATATATTGTAGTATATATTGTAGTAATCATATGTAAAGGCAAATATAACGAACAGTGATCAATCTCGTAAGTCCCAAAGAGAATACAAAAACAAGAGTTTACCTCCTTCTAGGTACCTGATCCCTTCCCTGATGCATCCAGGGATCCTCGTTTGTCCAATATCCTATTTTGTTTATTTCTGTTGAGGACTTATGAGAATTGATCACTGTTTGTTATTTCGCTGTTTCATGCACTTTCAGCTTCATATCATACCGCTTTCTATGGCTATTTTTTTAAAAAACCGTGTAATCATCACTAACTGTTTTATAATTTTCTTTGGTAATTGTAAGTACTATAGAAATAGCTTTTGTGAGCATTTTTCCTATCTCAGTTTGACTTAAAGGTTATGATTATAATTGATTATTTGTTGGTTTTTCGCTCCCGTTGAGAAAATTTCATTATATTGATACGTCACCATGCATGCCGATGAAGGGCTGCAAATTTAGAACTTATGCTTAACACTCATAATGGCTTTTTAGCAGTGACTTATTCCATTGCGTGCCAATGCATGCTGCGACACCGGGTACATCCGGGGTTTTTTTTTTTTTTTTTTTTGGTTTTTTTTTTTTTTTTTGTCGTTTCAATTCATAACAATGGGAAATTAAAGTATATCATACGTTTCATTTTTGCTGTTTTAGAATATTCATAATGATTTTAGAATATCATAATGGAAATTAATGTAAAAAACTGAATTCCTGTGAGGGATTTTGTGTATAAAAACATGCTTCATGCATGGTGTTCTAATTTTAAAAAAAATGTCAATATTGTGTGAGAGGTTATTCTAAATTGTATTTCAATCCCTATCATTCAAGGTTCAATTTAGTCGGTATCAAATCGTTAACCGGCATTCCAATACAATTTATAGTCAGATTGCATAGTGAACAATACACAGCTTTTTGTTGCTTTATCGGATTGATGAAGAAAGAAACTAGCAAAGCCAGAAAAGCATTAATGGTGGTTGGTTGTATGCTTGTACTCCTCCTCAAAGACTAACTTCCCAGGAATCTCTTCTTAATCTAGCTTTATATTTTGCATTGTTTTAGGGATTACTTGAGATTGGTGACTGTTTTCATATGAAAGATCAAAATCTGAGCATTTCTTTATATGTTTTGGTGCCATGATAATAAAACGGTAACAAATGTATCTGTACATATAGGAGTAGGCCCCCGAAGGGTGGAAATCTGCCCTGTAAAATGGTAAAAATTTAAAATGAAATTTCAAGAAATTATTTCTGCAAAAATTGATAGCCCATGTATGATAGTTATCAAAGTGGTAAATGTTTGGAGTTTTACATTGGTGTATCTAAGATTTAATGCCCCAAAAATCATTAACTATCATAAAATTGCAAAAATTTGCTTAAAATCATCACATTTTTGTGATAAAAACGAAAATTCGTTATATAGCACAGGCTTGGACCAAATATATGTTATTGAAAATTTGAACCTTCCTGGCATCATATTTAAACTGACAAAAAATAAAATTGGTCAAGCCTGTGCTCTATAAACAAATTTTCGTTTTTATCACAAAATATGGGCGATTTTAAGCAAATTTCTTGCATCATTTTATGATATTTCATGATGTTTGGGGCATTTAAATCTTATAACACCAATGGTAAACCTCCTAAACTTTTACCACTCTGATAAACTCTCATACATGGGCTATCATTTTTTGCAGAAAATAATTTGTTGAAATTTCACTTAATTTTTACCGTTTTACAGGGCAGATTTCCACCCTTCGTGGGCCTACTCCAAATGTCGAAGGTTGTATTATATGATATACAGGAACATACTACATACCACGTATGAATTTGAGAAACTTGGGGGAAATGTCAAGAATTTATCAAATAAGATTTCATTTTTAAATTTGTATGGGGGATAATACTAGATCGATAACGCTTCATTGATTACACGTATTATCCTATATATAACCCCTCGATATAAACAATAAATATTTACATGCATTCCTTTACATATTAATTTCAATAAAAGATGTTCCACATGTTTTGATTTGTCATTGCAATGTTTAGCAAAATTTACAGGTTATTTCAAGTAGATCCTTTAAATTCAGAATTTTAGAATATAAAGGCAGCATTTCGTAAATTCTATGGTCGGGTATAACAATTTAATTTAACAGTATGATCTACCATCGAGTCAAATGCTGTCTGATTGTATTCATAGCCATTGTAAAGCCGTTTTTTCAACACACTGATTTGACTACGGATTGTTCCGTTTACACTGATCAAGAATTGGGCTCATGGCAGGTGTGACCGGGCAACAGGGGATGCTTACTCCTCATTAGGCACCTGATCCCACCCCTAGTGTGTCCAGGGGTCCGTGATTGCCCAACTCTTGGTTTTTTGTGTATTTCTGATTTACGGACTTACGAGATTGACCACTGTTCATTATATTGACCTTTACATACTAGCTATTGCCTTCTCAGACCAAACATATATATATATGTAAAGGCAAAGATAACGAACAATGGTCAATCTCATAAGTCCCAAACAGAATACAAATGCAAGAGTTTGGCAAACATGGACCCCTGGACACACCAGAGGTCTTGATCAGGTAAACGGAGCATTCAATATATCGATTAATGTATTGATATGCATCCTTGTGAATTGAGGAAATATGAAGGAATAACCTTTATTTATTCATTTCTGTATGGTTTGATTATGTAATTAAGGAAGGATGAAGTTATAGCCAACATTTTGAAATGATACATAATACCGGTACATTTCCGTGTCCTTGTGTCGCACAAGTGACAGGGAATTAAATTGCAGTATTATCGTTTTCTGTGAGAAAGAGATAGCTGGGAATGGTGATGATTTGTATCGGAGGGAGACAGCTGTCTATTTTTATTACGTTTTCCCTGCAGCTGGTCCGTGGGAATTGTTCGTGGTGTGGTGGGTAAGTATTGGCAAATAAGCATATTTTGATGGGTACGTTTTATTCCTAAGACTTTCCTGAGTTAAGAGAAAATGTATATTATAGTATCACATCGTTTTTATCTATGCTTGCAAATCTTTCAGATGTTGCAGTGGTTCCAAATTGGATAGGCATACTCAACAATGTATCCGTATGTACATTGATATATGAACGCATACTATGATAAAACAATTTTTGTCGGAATAATATGAGATTAAATGTGTAAAGGGTTTCCACTTAATTGTAGCCTGTGATTTGGGGTACTTTGGGATAGATTGTGTAGATCAATGTCCCTTCCCCGCCTATGGAAAAGAATGTCAGCTCACCTGTAACTGCTCTAAAGACAAATGTAACCATGTAAAAGGATGCCCAAAAAGTGGTAAGAGAGACTGAATAGATAAATATGGCTAATGATTGATACAACTGTTGCAGAAACTTTTTTTCAAACAATTAGTTGCTTACGTTCTAGTGTGTCCTCCGGGCTATACAGGTGACTTTTGTGAAATCGAATGTCGGCATCCAAATTTTGGAGTCGGATGTCAGAATGAATGCTTTTGTGACAAGGAGAAGTGTGATCCTGCAAATGGATGCCAAGGTGTGAGGTTTTATCTATGCAAATTTCCTCTCAGAAAAATAAATATACTTTACAACTTAGCAATATAAGCATTCATTTAACTGTCAATCAAACTAAAATATATAGTGATTGTTAAAGCAGTTTTAGAAGGTATTGGAATGGAAATGGTAACAACAATTGCTCCACAATCCAGGATGTCCATTGATATTTCCGTGTCTCCGAGGCATGATGGTAACAGAACTGTGTCATCACAAGATATTTTATCTGCTCTCTCCACGCCTACAGACATGCATAAAGGTAAAGTAAAAAAAAAACCACTACGATACCTTCTTCACATGTGAATGGGCATACGTGTTTTTTTTGTTTTTGGTTTTGTTTTTGTTTTGTTTTTTTGTTTTTTTGATCAGCGTAATTACTACAAAGTGAATTTACACCGTGCTCAAACAGAAGAGGATGATATATTATAAAATACATAGTTAAGAATTTAACAAAGAAATATACTGGACACACCAGAGGTTGGATCAGATGTTTCGGAGAATTAAACATCCCCTTTCGACCGTTCACACCTGCTGTGGGTTTGCAATCTTGATCAGATAAAAACTGTAGTCAAACTTAGTGTGTAAAGAGTAGTCTAACATTTGACTTGAAACATGTCACACATCACTTGATTCAATAACTGACTCCAAACGAGACTATTGAAACCTATGTAACTAGCTTCACTTTAGAAGTCATTTCAGAGACATTAACACGATGTACAGATAACAATGAATGGTAAAAATTCTACTCGATAATATTTCGCTCATATAGAGAAGTTGTCATTGTTATTGAAGAACTGCAAAATTGGGCCCTATTTTGGCTCTGACGGTCTTTGAACAGGGAAGGAACTTTACCATGCTACACCTGCAATGACAAAAGCCTTGATTTCAATATATTTTAATTGCCGCGAAACGACAAGCAGTGGTATTGAAGACTTATTCTAACCTGAACCCCCACGGGAACCGAGTGAATATTGAATAAGACGTCGAGGGATGGAGAAGCTGAAGTCGTCCAATATGCCATAATGTTGAGCTGTGAGTTGGCCGTTGACATGTTTGATAAATATCTAAATATGAAGAATGTATGGATGAATCTGTATTTTATTTCGAGTTCTTTTGATTAAACGTTGTCAATATATCTAAATGTGAATGTGAGGGCCAGAGCAAGATATTTTGTCTTCACCTGTAGAGTTTTAATATAACGTTTACCTCCTATGAGAATAAAACTATGTCAGTTGATAAAAAAACACAAATTCAAAAGAAAACCCACCAATCTGAAGAAAGACTTGATCATGGAATTCTAAAGACCAAAATAAATATACGTGAACTATTGCTAACATAATTGTGTTTGCTGTCGTATCCGAAAATTTTCCAATTGGAACCTGATAACTTAAAATGTTTATTTATTTATTGGCACATCGATTTCACCTTCATGAGCAAAATCAAGACTTGTATTGAAAATGAATGATGCACTTATATCTACACGTTTGCATATTGCTCATCATGCCATATATTTTAGAAACTTCAATTCGATGTGATTCTGCATCAAAGAGGACGACGTTAAACAGGAAGGAAAGAGGTATGGTTATCAGCATTGGGGCGCTAGGACTGCTGTTTCTTATCTTAAAGGCATATTGTCTAACAAAATATGCAATCCGGATTGTGGAATAGCTGTTGTTACCTTCCATTCCAATATCTTCCAAAATAGCTTTTTAATGTTCAATCACTATATGATTTATTTGATGTACAGTTATATGACTTATATGCTAAGTTGTAAAGCGTATTATCTTTTCTATTAAGTACAATAGAGGAACTTGAATAGATAAAACTCACACCTTGGCATCCATTGAGGATCAACATTCTCCTCGCAAAAAGCAATTCTTACTGAATCCACTCCAAACTTGGATGCCGCATTCGATTTCACAAAAGTACTGTATACCGGCGGAACACTAAACGTAAAAACAAAGCTGTTTTGAAACAAAAGTTTTACAACTTTCCTAGTTGTGTCAATTATTAGCATATTTCTTATTCAATTCGTCGCTTACTTTCACATATTTTTGGACTCTTACAGTTAATGTCATTAGAGCAGCTAAGAGAGTTGGCAACTACAAGAGGGAAGGGACATTGGGAACACATTCAATATTCCCCATAATAACCGTCAGAGTACAAGTTTAAGGAAAACACGCTTCACATATTATCCAACGATTCAAATATTTATAAAATTATACATACGAGACAACGTTCAGTAATATCCCATTCTGTTAACCACTGCAACATTTGAAAGATCTACAAACATAGAAAAAGCACATGATATGTATATAAGATCGAAGATCCTCTCTGGCATTCAAGGTGTATGTATTGAATAAACATTCACATGCAATATATACGACTATAAATGTCTCATATCAAACTTTACTCATTTATGATTATTTCGCACCTTTTGCCAGCGTCATACTTACCCACACACCGCGAACCATTCCCATGACCAGCTGTTGGGACGTAAGACATAGAACACCAACAGTTTTCTTGATACAAAGCGTCATTCCTCATATCAATACTAATGCTGCTAAACTGAACCCTTATCGTGTGTGCACAGAGACAGGAATGTATTTTGTAAATTCAAAATGCTTCTTATTGCTGTGTTTCCTAATTCACAAGGATACGTTATAAATATCAATTGAGAAATATGTATGTTTTTCTGATAAGGCATAATTAGTTTACGATAAGGACCCAGCTTATAATATGCCGGTTTGCAAACAGTAAACACAAAACATACAGAGTACGGAGAAAAGAATATTAAACAGAGGAATATGATCAACACGACTCCGACAAAAGCGAAGCGAGATCAGTTTGCGCAGCTAGAGTTGACGCATGTTTCCCAGAGAAAAATCGCAGTATGTATCTGAATGCAATCCAGGCTCTCGCGGCCTGACGTCACACTGAAAGATAAGTGTCTATGGTATATTGACATAACATAGGAAAATGTCATAACATTAGAGTCTCTTTTAGCTTTATTTACTACGGTAACAAAGATAAATATAGTGTAAATTTCACGTGAAATTATTGTACAATTCACTTTTCCTTAGTATTGCATCATCTCAAATTCTCGAATATCATCATGCGCAAATGTAATATCTATATTATATCACGACCTTGAAATTGCCCTTTTTTCTGATCTAAATGGACTCATTTGCATAAAGTGGGTATCGCCTGTAACATGGCCAGTTTCAGATACCGACAGTCAGTTCACAATTTTTCGACATAATGTAGATTCTAGATTTATTTATGTTTGTTGAAAGTGTTGGGCAACTTCTTATTTAGGTAATATTTAAGGTACGGTATCTAAAAACTGTGGGCACTCGGTATTTGGATGGCTGTCATATGTGTGTTGAATTTTACCAATTTCGAGAGAGTATCACTTGCTTTCCAAATTTTTATGTTAAATTTTTATGTTTTTGCTTATTAGATATATCTGCTGGTTAACATGCATATTGTGAATTTGCATGTAAGAAGGGCCTGTTGATGTTTTCAAAAATAAATGCACGTAATCATAGCTGCACGTCACGGGTAATTTGATGTGGAAAGTGTATGTACCTTGTCGCAGTCAAGTATGGGAGTATGGTCTCGTGTTTAACAATATAGTAAAATGGTATTGTGAATTGAGTGTTATTCACACCATGTTAACTGCATTTTCTATGGAGCCTTAACGTAACGTGTGCTCATGGTAGAGTAAGCATTCTCTGACCGTCACACCCGCGTGAGCCTGTAGTCGAAACAAATTTAACGGATTCCCGTCGTCAATCTAGGAGGAAAATGAGTCTATAAAGGGTATGAACAATCAAGTAAACAATGACTTAGTAATTTGTAATCGGAACAAGGTCATTATTGCGACCGAGAATTGACTGTAGATGATTTGATTTTTAGAATTTGATATATAGAAATAATAAACACTAAATATAAAAGTCCACATCATTTATAAGATATTTTCTGTTCTTTGAGTATAATTTGCTCGTCTTTGCGTTTAAATTCATTAAGTATAATTGGATGGATACATCTTTGATTAGTATGTATGCAAATTGTCTTCAAATCAATTCCTATCTTGATAAGTTACCTTATTAGTGACTGTGGTGATTGAGAAAAGCTTCATCTCAAAACGGTGTATTGAAAGATTTTAGCGCATTGAATGCCATTTTGGCGACATTATTAGTCACAGAGAAGAGAATACGGAATTCTACAAATCCTATATCACCATCGACATCTAAATCGAACATTGCAGACAACGCATTAAGTCTATAAAAGATTTGAGAAGTAATCAATATGTGTAAACAGGTGTGCTTATTCTCATGAAGGTTTATGAATATTTCGTGTAAGAAAAGAAGACGTGAGCGGAAAACACTTCATATTTTAATTATTGACAATATAATTGACAAAAAAAAAACTCAAAAATTATTTCGATATATTTTGTAGCTCACATACATTTTCACAAGGCACATAATTCTGTCACATGCCAAACTCAAATTTAGTTAATTCGTCTACGTGTCTAAAGTTATGACTACAACTCCGAAATGAAGGTCCTTTTCTGCTTAGTCTATTTTCCAGGCAGGGCGACTTGCGCAGTAACATCATATATGCCTATTCCACTCAAAACAATAGACATGCTTTTTTAGATATAAAATGACGAGTAAAAATGTGTTAAACGTAATCATAGTCCATAGTCCCAAACACATTATATAACAATGGAATTAAGGCAGCAAGGACCTCCGTACAAAAGCGAAGCAGATCAGGTGCCATGGAGATTAAATGATATTGATTTCATTATTTTGAAACTGAAAGGTAAATAAGCTTGTACACTAGGCATGAGGAATTACAAAAGATGAAACATGAAAGTTTAATCAATCACACATGACACAATACAAGCAGGGATTACACTTCATATATATCCCATAGACTGCACTCTCTCCTTGTTTTCCATATACAGAGTTTCCATCTAAAATTTGTTTCGTCACCACGATATGTTTATTGTACACGTAAGTAGAGTTAACCAATATGTACGGCGTTAAAGGCATATTGTAACACATTTGTATTTTTTTGAATAGCAGAAACTAATGTCGTTACGTAAAAAGATTAAAAAGGAGTAAAAAATGTAAATTGTAAAAAAAATAAAATGAAAATTGTCGTTATTTGTGAAGTTGTACGCCAGAGAATCTAATAATTATAGAATATACCAAGGTTCTGATGAGGTTCGATAACTGTCGACAAAGTCAGAAGACGACGTAACAATGCTATGGCATGTAGCAAGGTTTACGTTGAGAAAAAATACAATTCTATTTACTATATATTCTATGAACTGCTGTATATTTTTTTTAATTCCTAGTTTATATTGTCTTGAAAATTGAATTTCATTGTGCTGTTAGCATTTTGAGATTTTCGTTTAGGCTTGGTAACTCGCGGTGAGCAGCGCGAATAGCTTTCCGAACGAGTTCAAACTAGGGTCATATGAATAAAGGCGGGGCTAAATCGAATTTTGTTTTCCGATAAGATTCCAACGAAACTGTATTTTATTATTGGAGTAAGAATAAAGATAATAATCATATTGGTAACGAATATTATCCAATTATATAAATCTTTCGGATTTCAATGCTTTCTAAGTGAAATAAAATACTTAG
>CAJDSM010093797.1:2425-18549 GCA_903981925.1 Ostrea lurida
TCAATCGATGTGCTTTGTAACATGGATGTCGATCCCAAAGGCTGGACGGTAAAACGATTTTCTTTCATGTTAATATGTTTACTAAGATTGTTTATAAATGTGTGACTTGATGATAAATATCGAAATGTTGTGTTCCGAATAAAAATATCATTGGCTGATTATATATTGTTTAACGTCCCTCTCAAGAATTATTCACCTTTTGCGGTATCATCTTAATTTAGTCGTCTCTTACGACAAGCAAAGAACATATTCTAACCTGGATACCCAAAAGACGTGAAATGAGTACACGTATAGAAAGAAATATACAGATGGACATACATAAATGTAGATGGAATTTATAAACGTGTGTGTACCTTTTGAGGATTTTCTTGTAAAATTCGGTTTTGAACTGATATTAACACCACTTGCGAACATATTTACTAGAGGAGGGTAAAACTCCAATATCATTAGCTTGATCACCCATTGTTTTGCAGATTGAAACAACACAGAAACGCTTGCCACTTAGTTGCATTCTCAGTTGTTCGAGGTTGTTTATTTTGATTAAATGTATTTCCTAGAATCGTTGCATTTACTAACTTTCTAAATGGAAAAAACAAATTACTTTCACAGTGTCCTCGTAATTTTGTTTAACAAATATATAACTAACATTTTACTACATAAATAGGCGTTTTTATCTTGAATTCATTTTTTAATTAAAGGATAATAGCACTAAAATAAACTATACTAATAAATTCATATATATGAACAAGATATACATACCACGGCGGTTTTGACCAGTAAATAGAGTATGTTTACTCCTCCCTGACGCATGACCCCACATCTGATGTGTTGAGGGGCCCGTGTTTGGACATCTCTTTAAACTTGTATTCCTTGTGGGATTTATAAGATTGATCACTGTTCATCACAATTTCACAATTCTTTCTTTAATGTTTTGACAAATGAGTTCATTATACGTTATTGCTTGTGTTTCTGTCGGAATCACTTCAATGTGATATTCACATAAATACCCAATATCAATGGCGTTAGTTTGTATACGAGTTATACCCTTATGCGTAAAAGTATCTAATCAATAAAGACATTTAATTTTAATACAATATTTGTTATAGATAACGTATTTTCTCATATATCGGTTTGACCTTTTAAAGTCTATATGCTAAATCTATTTCTCCTAGGTTTTTCAATGGCGACATCCTTTAACAGAGAACTTTAACCGTGACTGGGAAGCATACAAGAACGGCTTCGGTAATGTGTCTGGGGAATTTTGGCTCGGTAAGTTCATTTATAGGTCACCTGGGTAATAAATTTACAGTAACATGCTGCAAATATTCTACATCTTTTCTGTGTTCCCTTTATTGTTCTATACCAAGGATATGTTTTCCTCAACTCTTGAACATATCTACACAGGTAAAATTGCAAAACATATGTTTCGAAACATATGTTTAACATATAAAACGATCACTCAAGGTAAACATATGTTTTCAAATATATCTTTATCATATGTTCAACACATGTTTAACATATGATTTCTAACATATGTTTAACATATGTTTTTAATAAACATATGTTTATCATATCTTTAACATATATGTGTGTCTCACTTTATAATAATCGTTGGATGTTTTTCTTATGATCTCCATGTTTTTCAAATGTTAACACGATTTCTTGTAAGCTTCATGTTAATTTACATTCCCATTTCCAACAATACTAGCATTTAGCAACTTTTTGTTATAAATGTGATTTTGAAGTATGTCTCCTGAAAAAAAACCATTCATTTTAGATTAAATCCAGCATTTATTTACACAAGTACCATACAAAAAACGTAATCAGAATCCAAAAAAACACATACAAAATCGAGTGTAGGGCAACACGGACCTCCGACAAAAGCGAAGGTAGCATCAGGTGCCATGGAGGAGTAAGCATATCAGATTAAATAGTTGTTTTTTAGCTTGCACTAGCACTGCACCTGAAATGAAAGAGAGGTAGTAGAATATTTATGTGTTTCGCCTGACATTGGTTGAAGGACATAATCAGTATCCATTCTGTAACAAACTAATTATATATGTGAGGACAAGCAGGTTTGTCATTTTATGCGGAACCATAATCATTGTGAATCCTCGAACTTGAACTATTGACACAACTTAAAAAGAGTCGCCAGCTATGCGGGGTAGTTGGAATTTTTTGTCACAATATAGTACGGACAGGTTTGTAATGATCCATGAAACGAAAAAAGATAGGGCACGTAAACTAGGTGGTACCATAAAATATGAAAGAAATCTATATCATATAATCTGAGAGTTATTTATTTCTTGGATTCAGTAACACAAAACTTGAGATTATCTTACTATTTTATGGCATTCAGCGAGATAATTTGGCTTTCTTCAGGGTGTGAAGAGTAGGATTATGACTATAAATGTAATGGATAGATACTGACAGTTTGTATATCTACAAGGTCATACTATGAACTAAAGTTTAGGTACACGTTAAAGCCTTTATAGATAGTTGGCAGTAAATGAAGGGATTAATCATCGGTATTACTTATTGGATATTATATGGCATTGTCTCTATGGGCAGATTAATCGAAGAATATTTGATTTAAAATATAAGGGTGATGACTTTCAAACCAGAGCGTTCAGGTGCTTAGCAATTTGTCCTTATGTCGTTAATTCTGGTCATCCGTAACAATGAAGCAACAGGTGATAAATTTATGGTCTCGTCGGAATTTGTGAAATATTCTTTCCTAATCAGCTCCCTTATTATGCTACTACACAAGTTGACTTACTTTCACTTCTGGTAAGGTAGTATTAAACCAATTCACAACCAAACATATAAGTCATTCAGCTCTTATTTTTCAAAGAGCAAGACCAGTCTTGGAGCTGAAGGCAATAAATTTATGCATCAACATTATCTCGATTGCGACTTTATACATTATTATGAGGGTCCTTCTTCTATAGCACAGCGATGCACATTAGATAAACAGTTCACGTGGCAAACAACTTAACTCCTGTTAAGGCTGATACAGGCCCCAATAGGGATCTTATTACCGTTAATTTCCGTGGTTATCTGTTAGCATTCTCGGAACATGCCTTGGCGGCCCAATTAGCAAGAACTGTCCATAAACACCCAAGTCGTCTGCCGGGCCTACCCACACGCATACATAGTGGAGATCTTGTGGGAACCATTTATTTATAAATATCCGGTTGGTCTTGTATTCTTTTTGTAAATTATTGGAGTTATCATTATGTTAAGAAATCAAGGAAAATAATGAGAACAAATTGAATGTGAAAAATACGTTCCTCAAAATTAACAAATACATTAACCGAGTGTGTTAGCTCCATAAAGTACTACTCAAAATTATGATAATGCAGACACTCGTGGTTACTTATAGCAATATTGAGAAAATTCCTAGACGGATGCTTTTTATGGGTTCTGTTGTTTTCAGGAATTCGGAATGTTGGCATCCCGTAAGTGTGTTGGCAGCTGTCCCCATCTTCGTTGCCGGACAACATCTCTAGAGGAGATCATACTATAGCTTCACTTAAAGAACCACGTTAAGGGCTACATTTTGTTTTAAAATTCCAGATTAAGTGTTAATATTTTGTCGGTGAGAATATTTCTAAAAGCACGATTTCAAAACATGGTCATTTGCAGACTAATTTTGCTAGTCTCATTTATTAAAACTCGAATGATGAGATTGAACCACTACACAATTGATACATGGCTACTAGACCCATACATTTGTCAACGAGTTCGCTATTGATTTCGAGTATATAGTCATGTAGAGGGAAGGTGTATTTTTAAACTGCCGGGTATTCAACACACGAAACAGTCGTATCTTCAGTTTTACTTCACTTTCGTGAGATTAATGGTCCCAGTTATCACACCTCCTGACTCAAGCACCTCAAGTTTGAGATGGTGGTTCATGACGCCCTAACAACGCCGGGAAGGTTGTGAGCCCTACGTAATATACATAGTCAAGGGGGATTTATCTAATTACCCTTGCTAAAACTGAACGGCTGATACGAGTCTAGCACTTCCGAACGTAATAAATCATCCTATGAGCTTCACATGAATATGTAGTGTTAGTAGGCCTCGCACCGAATGTCTGCAGGAGAGGGTACTTCTCCCTTCTATATTACTACTTTATTTGTTTATATCATCGTGGTCACGATATCGAAAAAAATAATAATATGGGTGACCAGCTTCATTCAGGAGTTTATTAGGAGGCATACCAAAACAGTTAGTAAATTTTATAAATCACAAAGAGCTGTGTATTCAATAATCAAGCAACCCTCTGACATCTATCTAGAAGCCTGCGTATCATAGGTGCCTAATGAGGAGTAAGCAATAATCCCAGTTTGACCACCTGGTACAAGTTTTGTCTCTTGATTACCACTCATAGTCTATGATGAGGTTATATTGCTCACGGACCGATTATCTTTGTAATCACAATCAGTTCAATCGATGGAAGAAATCGAGTCTAAGTATCATATTTGACTTAGTGAATTTAACACATGGGCACGTTAAGTTACCATATGTGTTTGTGTGCTGCAAACTGATTCCTGCATCTTTCCAAATACCTATTATTTGCGGTTATGACACTTCAATAGTCTTAAATTCTTAAGCGAAATTTTACGACGGGTAATCCCATTTAAATTAAATATTACTACCTATCTCAGTCCATAAGGGATCTCTCAAGAGGATCTATACTCTTCCTAACATCAGAGCAGACCTCCTGGCTTTAATAATCTTTGTTATAACTAAGTGATGGTTCGATGGTTGCGTATCAAGTTCGATCTCCTTGTATTCGCATTATTGTTTAGTTTTTATGGGATTTACTGGACTGAAAGGTTTGATCGACAATGTTATTTATCAACCTATTTCAATAATAGAACAGCATTATGACCCTACAGGGGTTAGACTGGTTTCATAAAACATTGAGGCAACAAATTATTTGGGAATTCCTTGGATTAATAAACACCCATGACATAGGATATTATTCCCTCAATCACATGATGGCCTTGTATCAATGTGACCTTTGTGCGTTTGAAACTGATCAGAATACGTTGTTTGTGTATATACAGATTATTGAATAGGATATTGTCTTACGAGCAATAAAACTATTAACTTAAGAGAGGAGTGATTAAACGCACTTTGGATAATGATCACGCTAGTGTTTCCACATAATTGAAACATTTAGACCTTACGAATTAATTGATACACCGCTGATTCGATTAATATTTCGCCTTATGTAAGGCAGCGCAAAATAACTTTCAATTTTGGCGTAATCAATAAAAATCAAATTCTATATATTTATAAAGGACATACTTTTTGATTATGACTATTTGCTAAGTAAATGCTACGCTATTCAAAATTACTTGATAGGACACACGCGAGGATAGTAATCGTTTCACGCTCAGACAAAGGATGCTTTCTTCATATATTCCTCCTACTTTACACTGATATGGGCCACGGCGTATCTGGTGTGTCCATGAGAGGGCCGGGGGGGTATTGTGAATTTGTCCACCACTCTCTGTTTTTTTGTCGATCGAATTTGGTAGACAACACGAACGAAAACTGGAATACACTGTTTGTATATATTCTGCTTTTCTTATTACAGCCTCTGGGACTTTACACTAGTGGGAAAAGATAATATTGTAACAATGCAAATATTTTTCTTGTTATATTTGTTCCCCGTATATCTGAATCATTACTTCCATATCTATAAGTTTCGGGGCCAGCTAAAAGTTGACAATTTCAACTACAAGCATTCCATGTTACAAAACCATGTTAGTCTCGAAAAGTTAATTAAAATGATATGTCAAATTAGAAGGGCAGGATATAGAACGTGTCAAATTTTAGGGGGAAATATTTCAACGCTAACAGTCCACGGAGCTATTTCATTTTTCTCTCATACATTGTTAGGGATGTGGCGAAATGTGTTACCAAAGAAATAGCAGTATCATCAGGACGAAATAAGCTCTATATTCGTTACGGCGACTACTGCACATCCACAGCACTGCAACCAAATGATCCTCTCGGTGATATAATCGTGTTGACAGGACAGGCCTCTCAGTCCAGAAAAATAGGGCATCTATTTAAGAGATTTATCTCCTAAATGATTACTTGGGCATTTGAGGGAGAAGTCACTAAACAGAGAACTAAGTAATTTATGTGACCGTAACACAAAAGAGAATTATAAACAGTTCTGTTAAAATTATCGGTTTGTATATCAGCAGTTCTGAATCCACTGTAATGCGAATAGCGTAAAAAGAATTACAGATTAGACAGCTCGATCCAAACTCTTAATAAAATACATAGTCTTATACATAAAATATAATAATTTGTTGACACATATTAACAATAAGTTAAAAAATACACAATATATTCTTGATTTGACAATCACGCTTAAGACTAGCTAATTAAAGCTAGTACGAGAGACTACATTTAAACTGTATGTGTTTATGGTTAAAGAAATAACACTGAAATCTCGATAATCATTTGGTTGCATTTCAGTCCTGAGTGTATTTTTTTGCTAAGTTGGTTTTTCACACCCTTACTTTTGCATACTGGATTCCACATACTAGCTGTAATTAACTATGAGACCTTTTACGTAATGAAGATTGAGATCGTGTCTAGGAAGACGTTGTTATTGTAATAGTCAAGCAGGGTATAATCTATTCCTCTTCCTTAGGCAAATTAATAATCTACATGTGATATAAGCTATCAAGATTTAACGTAATTCGTATGAGCCAACGACATGATGACATAATGTTACGCGTGAATCAACTGAGGGTTAAAAAAGCGATGCTCGAGTTATTTTTTTATAATAATATACTAATTTACTTTATATATATATCTTCTCGTTAACACAATAGTGTTATTTTACTCCTATCTACAAAATCGTTCAACCGTATCGATAACTTTATTAAAATAATTTTATCGCACTTGACGCGGATCTATGGATTCTGTTTTTGTGCTAACCATAACATAAAAATTAAATTAATAATATAACTCTACAAAAAAAATTTAGCCACAATTAATACTGAGAAAAGCAAAATGTGACAGTATACAATCATTACTCGCCCTACTTGGAATTTTGGAACCCATGAACTATGAACCCCACTTCATTCTACTTATAAGTAATAATAAAATGAATTTTTTATTACAAGAGAACATTTCGAGAGTCATTAATTACACCAACCCCCGTCGATGTAACCAAGCTGTGTTGCTGCACTACTTAATAAAAGCAAATGGGCCGCGAAGTCGTAGAATTATGTTTAATAGGGTATTATCATATGGCGGCCCACTCGACCTAAGTTATTAATTCTCAGTAAGCTAAGCCTTCCTTGCGTTTCCCGAGAGGTATTGAGTGTTTACGGCTATCAGTGTAAGACGTGAACTTTCCTTAAGATATCAGTACAGAATTAATTCGCTTGTTTTGACTATACATGTGTGTACCTATCATTGCCTTGAACTGAAACTGTATGCAACGACTATTACAATATCGGATCTTATAGATTCGAGGCTTACGTCCCTTTAGAGGAACAACACTATGTAAATAAATTACACAATTACGGCTAAAGCGCCGGACAACAAACAACTGAATACTACAGAAAAAATCTATTTGAATTGGAGTACTGATAACTAATTCAATTACAGACAGAAACAGATTAAGGTGGCACCCTAGCAAAAGAATTATGTTACCCTACTATATACTCACCAGGCATCATGATATGACACATGTTCCTTGCATTAGGGGAACACCAAGCTGATATTTCTATCGAGTCAACAAGGTGAGAAAAAAGAAATGGAGAATACGAGGACGTTTCTAAAACGAGTTCCTCAGTCCTTCGAGTTCACAAGTTAAGGTAAAAAATAAGCACACTTTGAGGTCAAGCATATGAAATATAACCAGTACTCTCAACACATTTAGGAGTACACCTAAGCAAGGTAAATTCAGCATTACATATCCGGAAACGAACTCAGCTGAAGGCGCACGAGTAATGAGTAACCAAAACGACAGCATAGACGGACTGATTGATTTCGATTATATATTGTAAACTCATACGATGATATTTTGACATCTGGGTGGGCTTAACAATCGCTCACTTTCCACCGGAAAGTATAGCGCCAGACCCGATTATTTGTCAGTTAATAATTTTTACTGTAAAGTAGTATCCATTCGGTGCAGTGACCTTTCAGTGATCATTTGCAAGTCTGTACTGAATGGCACGGGTAAACACGCTTTTACCGTATTGACGTAGTCCTGTAATACACACCCACTCAGACGGTATGACCATTCTCATTATTTCATTTCTATGATTACATAACTCCCTCCTGTTCAAGTATACCACCCAAATTCAGTGTCCGCATAAAAAAACTAAACAAAACGCGGAGTAAGAAACCAATACAAAAATTAAGAGTTCCTAACAATTACTCAAAAGCCTTATGCGAGTTACGAAGGGGGCCTCGATGAGCGGGACAAACTTGCAACTGACCACTCCGTTCCATCCATTTGTGTAGAGATATTAAGGCCGACATCGGACAATAGAGTGGTAAGTACATAAGTTGACTAGAGAGAGAGCTCTATTATCTGAATATAGGATAATGATTCAAAAGAAATTTTATATTATATAATTATTATCACATAAGGTATAGTTATTCTCCAAAAATATGGAATTACTCATCACAATACCAAAATTCTCACACACCTGCGGGGAACTAAACCGTCCTTTAATATTAAAATATCACCCGTTAAGATTTTCATGTTAAACTTATTTACACTAGGCGTATCGTTGACAAGAGCATCCTGTCAAAAAAGGACAGAAGGCTATTAAGCGAGAGGAGTTGTTGGAAAACAGGAACGGCCTTGCATACGAAGACTGGAAGTATTTGTGGTATATGAACTCTGAAAGCGTGGAGAGGTTCCCAACAGACACGCGAGAGAAAGCTGCCTATACCATGCAACCTCCCCTGCCCTAAAAGATTTGTTAGGGGCATGATATGTGGGATTCACGTCTTTTTTACTTACAAAAGAACCCACATCAATGGAAAAAATACTATAGGAATTACTAGATTAGAACTACATTATAAGAACTGAATAGTACAACAGTATAAACAAATTCCAGTGCTTGCGTTCGCCAACAAAAGAAGCGAGTGAAATAACTTACACGCGAACGTGGCTGGCATGCAGGGCGGTTTCCATGTTGATAGCTCGAAATATATTAAAAACGTGAGGTTGGCGTGAAGTGAGTCACAGTGGTATTTTTACTTCCTAGGCCTTAACGTAAAATAAATTTTTTAGCTTATGTTAAAACTCATTTTCCCTCCACAGGGGCAGACCTTATTGAAATCGGAGGTGGATCTGATCACCAAAATTAGATACCCCCGAGCTGGCAAAAGGGTCAACTTTCTTCACATCCCATTCTACACAATTACAAAAATTTTAAATCATAGCCTAATTCAAAATAATCCTGCGTTCACTGTACATGCTTTTCATGACAAGCGATAATCTATGCCATTCTACATCCAGTTCTTCGAGTTAGCGTTCATTCTCCTTCCTCGAATCCTCTCCCACTTCCATGTCTGCTAGCATTGAGTAATTTAAGTCTCCAGTATCTTGATCAGTACAATAAATCCTGTTTTCGTTACATGAATACAAAAGATATCACCATTAAAAATATAGACACAGTATACCACAATAACGAACACAAAAGCACCTATAAGTAAACATTATGTTTTTTCTTCATCCCACGCAAATAGCGAGTATAAACAAGTTTAGAAGTTCTGTGACAAGTACTCGTCCTACCCATACGTACTCTTCGAGTAGTGACTACCACCACGCGAATCCATGGCGCCATGACATCTATAGAAGATCAACACACATGCAGACGGTTAAAATCAATTTCAATGACTTGTAAACAATTGTGATACAATCTTATTGTCATTGAATGACTTTAGGATCACTCCTTTAAGTATGTATGAATCCTCAACAAAAGCCTAAACACAAAGTCAAGCTTGCCGGGTGCCAACACTATCACGACCAATTCGTCAGGTCGTAGCCTTCGTGTGAGGACCATTCTATAGCTTTCATTATTTATATGTGCTTCACGTCACTTATTGTACGTAAAAGTTAATGCAACTCAACGCGAGAGATGACTGCAGTTCGATCAGACACTTCATAACATGGGTGTAAAAAGAACATTATAGTTGATCAGTAAAGAAGGAAAGAGAAGATGAGTGAGAAGATGCAAGCAATTAGAGAGAGTGAGGACTGATCAAATGAGTACAGTAGACGAAGGCAGACGGAGGAAGGAAGAGAGAGAGCAGAGACAGAGGAGAGCGAATGGGGAGCAGACGAGCTGATGTGCGCTAAAGTGACATATACTTCTGCCCTCAAGAAAATTGCTGTACCCATTTGACAACTACGAAGTAGACAAGACGCTACCTCAATCGTGCATTACATTCTTTTACAAATCATACTAATGTTCGGGAAACTGGCACCATTCCCAATAGTGTTTATGTCACATACACTTCAGTTATGCCTGTCTAGAGATACGCAGCATGAAGGAGAAGAGACAAAAATATATGTGGGCGGTCTGGAGTGCTGTCTGAACCCACCCTTCCTCCAATTATTTAACACTTTTGCTTATCCTTTCCCTAATCGTTGAAAACAATAACACACGAGGGTATATTTCCAGGCGTTCAAAAAATGAGAATGACTATCTTTGAGAATATCTCTATTTATACATAGTTCTAATAATATCCACAACAGCAGTGCAACTGTAAAACGAGGGGAGGAGTGAGGTATTGGCTGGAGCAAATATGGGTGTTTGAAGCAGGCTACAAACACCATAGCAATAATATATGCATCACCTGGGATAGCAATCCCTTACTTCTTGTCGTACGTTCTCAATTTAAGGACAAATTAAAACTAGTCAAAAATATCTCTTGAACTTTATTTTTTCAGGGTTCGGCAGTAGGATGATCAAAATGACACTAGCACACATTAGATTATCTAATTTTCTGGGCACGAGTATACAATAACACTTCTGCTTCATAGCTATTCTTTTAGACACACGTGACATGTTGAGCTCTCAGGGAAAGTAATATCAGTCCCAAAAATAAACCATTTTTGTTCAAATTGTACTTTTATAGTTTTCTCCTGAGTTACCATTCGATGGATAGCAGTGTGACCCAAAACACCCCTTAATATAGCTCAAAACACACTATAATATTAAAACTGGTTGACACAACTATAAAACAGCAGATGGATAATTTGAGTTCCCATAGTGCGAGAGGGGGGAAGGAAGAAGAGCGATAATGATTACTTATCCAATAATTTTATGGAAATTCCCTCTGCTTGTCTTGGTGTTTAATTTGGACGTTTCTTTCTTTATTCTATCACGGCCTTAGGATTTCTTTTGATATGTTTATTTTGTTTATTCCGATAGACGGCTACCGCATCGTGTTCGGCTTCCTTTTGATGTCACTTTAAGATTTGTTTTATTCTCGGTCAGTCGGGTGCGGCCGGAAATGATCGTCGAGCGTGTAGTATAAATATACACATTGTGACTCGTCTCTGGTTCCTTTGATGATTCTCCGATGTAATCAAACTCGAAGAAATAGAAAAGAAATATTCTAATAAACAACTAATATTCAGAATAATTCTACATGCTAGTTTCTCTAGTGCATGTTTATCATATTAGATATATCAGGATTTTACGCATACTTAAATGTACACTACGTGTACTATAAATGTACATGTAGTACAGAATAATGTGTTGGATAGGGAATTCCGATAAAAATGATTCTATGATAATATATTTCTTATCGCACTTAGCTATTAAATACTGCCAATTGCGTACATGTACAGTACATGAATATACAAGATTTTTTACAGTTGAAACAATTTAGCGTTTTAAGCAGTGGGTGGGGCGGTGGTGTTTGTTAGTTGGGGTTAATAAATCAACTGTTGTTATTCTGTTTTATTTTTTCCAATAATTTTATGAAATTTAATGTTGTAAATTATAAAGTGTTAGGACGGTTTCCCTTGGACACTTTTCTTGACCTAGCACTTTATCATTCTTGATATATCCCCTGATTTGGACAATAGATCACGTTACATGTATGTCGTATTCTTCCAATGGCAGTTAATTATTTTTCTGTTTGTGGATTCAGACTATTGTATAACACGGTATGTATAAACAATTATTTAATAATCCTTCTCGAAATTGTCGATCTCTCTAAGGGGTTTCCGGCTTTAGATTCATGGTCCTGAGGGTAATAATTGGAAAGTATTGCGACATTTTACGTAGGTGTAAATTAGTGTTTATTTCATTCTCATCGTGTTAGAAAAGAATGCACTCTTGGTCAATCAATACATGTTTCGTTATTGTTTTACTTTATTGACATTTTTCACATTTTATTTTCTCAATAATCTATTATAAGAATATATCACATATACCTATTCCTGAATGATATATATCACCATGGCGGTTGTTCTTTTTTAGTTTTCTGAATAGTAGCTTCATATATATAATACACGAGTAGTTTGATATCCTCTTTTGGCTGGTAAAATTATTCCAATGTAATACCGCCTGCAATGAAACGGATATACTCCAAGAGAAAAATTGATGCAGTAGCATTCCAGGTCCTATCAGTAAGAGCAAGTTTATAGAATTTTACAGTAAATTTGATAAGAAATGGACTTGTAATCATTAATTTATTTTTTTTAAATAAATAATAAATATACGCATTAGTTGAAAATGTATTTGTTTTGATTGTTTATTCAGCAGTTATATGAAATTGCATATTTTTACAGCAACTGGTAATAACAGCGGAATCGTTGATTTGAATATCTTCTATTGATCCAGCGTGAGGAATGGAGCTACTGAATTAAATATGACTTGAACATAAAGTCTACAGGTTTTAAACGACTTTATTTAGAAAGATTCATACATAATTCATACTTATCCGGCGAGACAGAGGAGGACAAAACAACTTGGTAGATAACTAGTAAATGATCATGTCAATGAATACCAGCTAGTACAATTCGCGAATGCATAAAATAGACTCTGAATATCCGAAAATTGGTCACAAAAGATCTAAACCCAATTTTTTAAAAGTGTACTGACTTGTTGGGTATTGAAATATGAAACAGAATGTTACTGAAGTTGCTACTGAAACTGACTGAAAAGGCACTGAATGTGACTGAAATGGTCACGTGAAATGTGACCTGGAATAAGATCGCTAAAATGTGACTGAAAGGTCCACTGAATACGTGACTGAAAGGTCACTGAAATGTGACTAATGGTCACTGTACATGTGACTGAAAGATCATTGAAATGTGGACTGAAAGGTCACTGAAAAGATCAACTGAATGTGATCTGGAATGGGTCACTGAAAATGTGACTGAATGGTCACTGAATGGCCACTGATAAGGTCACTTGAAATGTGACGAGGGGACTGGATGGTCCTAAAAGGTTCACTTGTGTAATTTCTATATAATGGTTTCACTGAAAAGGGGATCTGAAATGGTCACTGAAAACTTGACTGAATGGTCACTGAAGGTGACTGATGGCCACTGAAATGTACAAAGCCCATTCAGTGACAGCTGAATGGTAAACGGAATGGTTGACTGAAAGGTTGACTGGAAATGTTGTACCTTTCAGTGATCATTTCAGTGACCATTCAGTCACCTTTTCATGACCTTTCTAGTCCACTGAAAGGTCAGCTGAAAGGTCGCGATTTCCATCCTGTGGAGTTATAAGTTAGCATGCACTTGTACTTTGCGTATTCGGCATAGTATTTACAAGTATAAAATGGCGAAAGTAACAAAGTATCGAACGTAATCATAGTCCACAAACACATACAAAATTGAGTGTAGGTGCAACCGGACCCTTCGACGAAAAGCGAAGGCAGGCATCAGGTGCCATGGAGGAGGACGCATCCCTCTGCACTCGTGCCTAACCAGCCGTGAGTTGTAGTTTCGAAAACCAAATAAACGGGGTTACCCGTGTCAAACTAGTATAAGATGACTAACAAAGGGTATGAAACAAATTCAGGTCAACATATGATTTAGATATTCTTTAATATTGTTATTCAGAGTTCTCAATAAAGCCACGCAAAATTACTACAAAAATTGATACGGACTTACCAATCAAACAAGCCATCCCGTTTGCCGAACCTGCTGAATGTAACTACAGGAACAAAATCATGGAAATTCTCAACAAATGTGTAAAGGATTGGTTCAATTTATATAAATTTCATTTATTTGTTGAAAGAAAGTCCAACAGGAGCAATATATGTACATAGACTTCTATAATCTATCAATCTGAATTATAACCACACCCCCCCCATCAAACAATAAAAATCGATAGCGCACTTGTCTGAATTTCTCTTTAACTAGATAAACTATATAAAGATTTCAAATAAAATTTTGCTTGGAAATTGCCTGTACATGTTAATTTAATTCTCCATGCCATGCATCCACAAACATATTATTCTGCTGTATAGGCTCCAGACCAAGTCCAGGTATTAGTATATCCATCCCCGGCAGCCTTTTTGAATGTGTTTGCCAAAATCATACATTTTTTCAAGGCTACTGTAACTTTGTGCATTGTCATGTAGATTATCAATTCAACAATTTTCCTTAAATCTTTCAAATTAATCAATACAGGATCATGTGGTGAATCTTACTCCATGATCAACTGTCTGTTTATATAATATCTTTCATTGTTTACAGCCACCCCCGCCCCATTTTTTTGGCAGATATGAAGATATACATTTAGTTTGTGACTTTTTTCTTCCTCGTCATATTGTTTCATTAATAGTTAAAAATGTTTTTATTGCCATCTGACGGAAACCCGAACTGGTTAAAAATTTTTATTTTGGAGAGATACGTCTTACATTTAGCGCTAAATTGTCAAGGTCAAATATCGCAGAAATCATAATTGTATTTATGTGGCGTAACCGTATATATTCCATGTACCAACATTCGGAAAAGTCCCAGAAGTGGAATGTGTGGGGGTAAACGGTGGTATTAACTAATTCCCAGTGGGACATTTACTATTCCCTGTCATAAAATATAGTCGATCTATTCAAACACACGTATACATGTAAGTTAATGTCATGTATGCTAGTTATTTTATTTGTTTGTTGATCTCAGTTCAACGCAGCCACGCACGAGAATTGGATTAAAAAGTAAACTCATCATCATATACCTTCCGGTCCAACAAACCAATACCGGAACAAATACGTGAGTGGTGAAAATATGCTGGTTAAATTCAAAGTTTTAATAATTTATTACTACCTTTGGTTTTAATTAGTTCAATAAATGTATAATTACAAGTTTGTATATACAGTAAAGGATCTGGTATTCATGTATATGCAAATACATAAATATGAAATTTCTTTTGTGTTTTTATTTATACACGCAGGAAATTATTGGTATTCTTTATTATTCATTTTTTTTTTTTTTTTGGTATCTAGAATGTTACGATGATAAATTAAGGTAAGACCAATTTACCTTTATGAAAGAACAAGCCAGTAATTCAACAACAAAAACACTAATCCTAGAAATTTGAAACTAATTTTTTTACAATTAACAATAAATAAACAATATAAAGACTCTCTAATACTAACGAAAAAATCCTAATTTACTATCTTCGTCAGGGCCGGTTAATTAATAAATCCTAAATATACACAAAACCTCTTTCTCCTCCGTAGACGCCAAACACTAATAATTAATTCCCAGTATAGAGTTAAAAATCACGAGTGTATTTCGATTCATTCAAAGTCACCGTCTATATATATTTCTCAGATTTCTTAGAACAAGCTAGAAGTATGAATTATGTAACTTGTTTGACATACCAGGACAACACGCACTTCTAGACTTTTCTATCAATCATCACCCGTGTTACTAAAATAGAATCATACCTTGGCCCCCCTAATAAACCCCAAGGTTTTTTTTTTCATATATTTTCTAGACCGTTACAGGCCACCAGTACACATCAACAGAATTATAGTGAAGATTTAAAACGCTCCATTTCTATAATATGTAAAACAAAAAGAAGCTACTGATGTTGCAGTGAGATCTGTAAAATAGATATTGATTGTTCCTT
>CAJDSM010093798.1:0-11714 GCA_903981925.1 Ostrea lurida
TACTAATTATCAGAAGTCACGTGTATATGTTATTTAATATAGCATTATAGAATATAAAGGAAAATATAATGCTTGATTGGAGCAATGCTTTCATATTTTTGGGAACTTAATTGTTTATAATAATTCTATATTCACATGAAAATAGTCAATGGGATTGGACAGCAGGCAATAGCCTTTTATAACCCTCTCCCAATATTTACAACGGTACCAAATTCCTGCAACAGTTTTTAAAAACGTTGAAATGTTTTAGATCTTTGTTGATGTGTCGTCCCACATTTGTTTACTGGTAGGATACCTGGTGGCAGAGCTGAGAAATAACGGAGCAGTAGTTGCTACTGAGTATGAAAGGGCGATCAGGATATGCGATAATTCAGGTGATTATCAGCTGTAACTTACAAATCCCGCCAATTTATTTTAGACTTTTACAAACACTGTCATTCCTCCTTTATAAGTTCATGATCATGTAGTTTATATTTCCCTAAACATGTACAAAAACTACCCCCAAAAATCACCATCGGTAATTTATAGTTGCCTTTTTTCACTTTGATCACATAGGTTACCGACGATGTTATCGACCTATGGGCATGTTTTACATGATAAAATCTTATGACATGTGAGTCATTATTAGCAGTACATTCTAAGACTTCTTCGTCAGACCGGAAATGAGGTCAACGGATATCCTATTGCAAGTTTGGAAATAGAAAGAAGTCGCTAGGAGCTAGGCCAGGCGAATGGGCAAGCTATGATATGACTTCATACCCGTTTCGCTCTACAACATCCATTGCAACTTTGCAAATGTGGACTCTCGCATTGTCCTGTTGCAGCAAAACACCTTTAGAGTTTACCTCGGCGTTTTTCACGGATGGCGGTTCTCGGCTGGTCTAGCAAGTTTGCATAGTACACTCCAGTTCTTCTAGTCCAACATGACAACGCGTTTTGCGTCTCAAAATACGGTGTCCATCTCCTTGCCAGTAGATGATTGCATCTTGAACTTCTTTGGCCTCGGGAACCCAGGCCTTACCCACTGACGAGTGACGACTCTGAGCTTTAGTCTCTGGCTCATAATAATGTAATGAACCAAAGTCTCATCTACAATCATCAGACGCAATAAGAAAATCATCTTTTGACCGAAACGCTTCATCAAGGCGCTGTATACTGATGCCCTGGTTGCCATTTGCTAATCGCTAAAGAATTTGGGGACCCAACGGTCTGTTAGCTTGCGCAAACCTAAACAGTTACAGTACCATCCAACCGAAGAAATGGAAAATGTCCCCAGTAACAAATCAAATCGCAAAAATTTTCAACCGCAAAAAAATATCCGTTTTACGGTAATTATCGATATATCAGCCATGATAATGTCATTCGTAAAGGGGGTCACTCTTATATATCTTGCTATTATAAAAGCACTGAATACAAATGATGCTCAGTCTGATTAGAAGAAGATCCTTAGACCCGCTCGCATAGATCGCTACACAAGGTATAGGATGTACGTGAGGCGATTAAAGGATCTGGGATAATCAGATTGGAATTATGCTTAACGATTTCAAATATATAGCACAGAGATATTTACTAAAATTGTCTATCGTTGTAATTTCTGAGGTTCTGGCGTTACAGCAGACCTTGTTAATTTTCACCCATTTTTTCAGATATCGACGTGTCTTTACACATAGAGAGCACGATGAAGATGGGGATGGTGCCACATTTGTATACTGGGGTGTTCCCCGACGATCTTCTGACGCAGATATCAAACTACCTCACCATCGGCAAAGTAATCCTTTAGTTCAGTTGATAAGACAGCCATGGCATTAAGTATCGTTCATTAATTTAGTGCTTCGAGCAGGATATTATTTGATTACAATAGAAATGTGACTTGTGTGTTGTTGTTCGTCCCTCTTCTTCTTCTTCGTCTTCTTCCTCTTCTTCTTCTTCTTCTTCTTATCTTCTATTCCTTTAACTCTTTATCTTCTCTTTTCTCTATCTTCTTTCTCCTTACTGTGCGGTTTGTTTGGGACTCAGACATGGCGTACCACCTCAGCACTCGCGAAGTTTGATGTTGGGGTGTCCCGGTGTTTTTAGAAAATTTCCGATGTCTGAAATTAGGGATTACTTGTAGTTTGATGCTATAACCTTCAACGTTCTGTTCAGGTGCGATGTCCTTCGAACTTGAGTCTGGAGACGGTCGTCGCTTCGTTACGTTGAATTTTAATCAATTATTACTGGTTTCTGACGAATAATTGTGCTAGGTCCTGATAGGTTTGTGTGTTAAACAATTGAGTTATGTTTGAGTGATCTGATGCAGGTGAGTAGATACTTTCATGGGTCCTATAAGAACTTGATGAGACGGTAAATGGCTTCCGTTGGGTGGTGGGAAGGTACACCAGTGCCTTTTTGAATACAAATCACTGTACGACCTGCGTGTGACCACGAAGACAAGACTCCCCGCTGAATGATAATACTCCTGCTCAAAGGCTCCTGAGTGCCGAGCCATAGGCAGTAAATTTGCAGCCCTTCTCACACGCGCCCCAACAGTG
The DNA here is from genome assembly GCA_903981925.1 of Ostrea lurida. Classification (NCBI taxonomy): domain Eukaryota; kingdom Metazoa; phylum Mollusca; class Bivalvia; order Ostreida; family Ostreidae; genus Ostrea; species Ostrea lurida. Next base: position 2,532 of record CAJDSM010093798.1, read on the forward strand.
TGCCAACTACACCCACGTGAACAGCATGAAGCGGGTCCACATTACTTGACAAACGGGTTGAACCACCTCCACACACTCTGAAATAAAAACACTTGTCTGACTGCCGACACCCAGAAAATTTATTAAGGACGGTACGGTAGTACTGCATTCGCTAAGTAATCATCTTAAAGTCCTGGCCCAGCGTCGGTAAAACGAGAAGTTGTGTGATAGGCAATTGTGTATATCAAACATATAAATGAGAGCAAATCACACAATAGGTCGCAATTCACAAATGAGAAAAACTACGGTCGTTCCTAATTTCATTATACAATCTTACCCTTTTAAGTCAAGTCTTTCCATTTCGTTTAATGCCGACCATAATTCTAAACTACGGTACATTGGCAATGATGAATCAAACAGTTGCTTTATATTTCCTGTAATTCATGACATTTACAGGGGATGATTTTGATAAATAATGTACTCAGAGAGGGTTACGAGTGGAATTAGTCAACCCTTGAACTATTGTGACCCTCTGCTAAAACCGCCTCGTCAAATCAATGCGTTTTCCTTCGGGGTGTATCAATTTCAGCGACTGACGATATCCCTCATCTTGCAGTCAATGTTATTCATTTAGTAAGCTATTTATATCACAGCATATCTGTTCGTGACGAGAATAATTTACTATTTCGACTGACTGGAACGGGTTAGGGGGCCTTTACGACTTAGTAGTAAGTTTGTCGTTTCACGATTCATAAGTTTAGGGGTTTATTATCTACATATATACAGGAGTTATGTAACAAATAAACGAAGGCTGGGTAACTCACTATCTGAAAATAATTGAACTATCAACTTTTTAGTAATGAACCTGTTTATTTTCATCCCAAAATCTTATGGGCTTAGACTAAGCGCCAACCATATTTTCAGTGTATCACGAAGTACTGACTTCGATGCTCTGCTGAAAATGGGGCATACTGTAACATGGGAACTAAGAGCTACCCCTCCGACAAAGGGCGGAAAGCAGGATCAATAGTGTCCACGTGAGGATAGAGTCAATCTCTGGGTGACCGGTCATATAATGGGCAAATATAATCTGTACAGCCTAAAGGGTTACAATTGTAATGCTAAGAATACACTCTATTTTAAGCTACTTGCAACGCCAAATTTCATGCCTTTATTACCACCTATTTAAGCATATTTGTTATGGGCGGATTCATATCACCAAATCTATGAGGCATGCTGGGGAAATATTGCGAACCCTCAGTGTTACCGCGGTATAGTGCTGGCATGTAAAAGTCAGCTAACCTGGTATATACCTTATGGCCAGGTTCACATCCGACCGGACCGTATCGCGTAAAGCACGTACACATACATTCAATCCTTCGAGTTATAATATCTCAACAACTGAGCGTGGAGATTTTATGAATGAGGAAAATGAATATTTTGATTAAACGGTCATCAATGTAATAAAACGTCGAATTGAAGGCCACAGGAACGAGATTTCTTTCTTTTCTTCTTCTCACGTAAACCGTCTTTGTGAAATTACAGTTTGTTGTTCATCATCTAGTAGAATGCAAAAACACGAGACTCAAACTAATAATGGAGCACAGATTTCTGTGTTCGAAATGGGAATTTTATTCCAACAACGTGTTGTATTTCCTTGATTCGAATTGATTTAGGCATAGTACTCCCTATCGTTTGGCTAATAGCAACCAGTTACATAAGTAAGTTAGTCTAACCTTAATTTTACCTGAACTTGGATATCAGACTCAATTGATGTAATGAAAGATAGTTGCTGTGATTATTTCTCTTCAGTGGGAATAATTTGTTTAGTTACTTACCACATGAATAATCAGCTAGACGAGCAGAGATAGACGATGTTGGCTCTTTTGGTGATAACACAAATGTGCAAACAAATCAGATGCTTGAAAGTCGAAAGATAGTAAAGAAGTCAGTTGAACAAGATGCCGTTTGAATTTGGAATAAAAAATCAAAACTATACCTACTTGCACAGGGAATTTTTTATTAAGCGCGATACAACTTTGTCTTGTTCATTTATCCTGCTGCCTATGGATATATGACAGCAGAATGTGAAACCACCAGACACCCATACGCCATTCGACATCGCTTCATTTCAGTTCACTTGGCCGCAGATAAAATCACCACAAATTTAGACCTACGTATCTCTAAGGTCACAGCCGAATAAACACCTTGGATGTCGAAATCGTTTTGCTGTGTATGTTAAATCGACTGATCCGTTTCTTACGTCTTTGGTTTAGCATGAACGGGGCCAAGTGCTCATACGACTTCCCGTTTACGAAAGAAGAACGCTTAATGTATGAGTTACTAACACGCGAACGGTGCCTGATGCCAGTAGAAAAAAAGAAATTCTATGTGGTACATTGATAACTTGTAATATGTGTTTGACAAATCTTCGTCAAAGCACAACCAATGAACATAAATCTGAAATATACTTTCAATACAGAGGAGTGAACCTCCGAAATACGACTGATAGAACCCTGATCCATGAAAAGCTATCATACTGCTATGTATAAATAAACACTAAGCTCTAAGCATCATTCTGTGGCTTGTCATAATAAGTATAATCACAATAAATTTGTCCCAAAGTTTAAAATTTTGTGGAAAGATTGTTCCATATGTTTTGCCTTTATCTGGATAAAAGATATTGTATTCGCTGATCACGATGATTTCGTGGGTTGTTGCACAACCACAAACCAGTAAGATAAATTGGTTAAAATAAAAAAAAAAAAATAAACAAAACAAAACAAAAAAACAAACCCCCCCCCATATAACCGATACGCCCAACCTACCAATGGTCGCCAGCCTTTACTTTTGTAGTATAACCAAAAAACGCTGGACGACCCTAATCCGTGTATTCGGCCTTGTTCTATATTTACCTAGATTTGAGGGGAAAGTTATAGTCGTGCTTAATTGGTTTAATTGTACATATGCGTAATAACATGTTTATATTGCGTATGTTACGGCAATACCTTAGTTACTTATTAGGTTTGTTAACCTGACTCGTCTACAGAACTATGTCGAGTTCGGTTCAAGGTCCTAGAAGGCAGGCGAAGCCGGAGTTGTCGAGTGTCTTTCAAGTCCTAGAAGGGCCGAGGCGAAGCCGATGCCTTCTATTGGACTGAACTCAACCAGACATATCTGTCTTTACTAAGACAGTCAGGGGTTAAGCAGACCTAAATAATGTTTGTTTTTTGTTCACGAGGACCAAACTATAAGACAGCTAAATGTATACGAAAAGTTAGCTTTAGTAAATAGATGCGACGTAATCTGTCGCGCATGCCTGGCCGTCACAGATTCTGTTGCTACCTCCCGCCTGATTAAACGAATATTAGACGGCAAATGCACACGATGTCTCGCGTTTCGACCTACAATAGACAGAGCTCTACTACAATTTGTTGTTATAACCTAGATGTCCTGAGGCATACCACAGGAAACGAGTTCTTTTTCCAATAACAAATAACTCGGAAGTAAAAGCTCACCCTCGTTAACTACGATTGGAAGACTCTTCATGCTCATTTTCATAAATTGAGTGACGATCATACAGGTCCCACTATTCTATCAATGCATAGTTCTAGCGCGCTCCGGAACGTAAACCTGCTTACAACACCAATCCTGTATTATGTGGTCTATATATAGCACTAAATAGCAACATAGATTTAAGTGTATTTGTATGTGAACATGAGTCAGGAAAATTATGCCAAAAGTCAATACAATGTTAAAACAATCATAGAGAATTGTTACCCCCTCATATCTATCAACTATGGCTTTTAAAGTGTAAAGTTCCTGTGTAATGGTCCCTCCACTCAGACCTTCAGACTAAAGTTAATCTCAGCGAACGCAAAAATCTCAATATAGGAACAATTGAGTCGTTCTATTTCAAAGACGACTTGGTGATTTAGTAATTAAGAATATGTAAGAAAACAGGATAACTTAAACAAAATAAATCAGCATACCTTTTTTACCAATGGCGTCAATTGAATCAATGCAATTCCTGCATGATAAAGTTGTCCTGACTTTGATCACATTTTTCCATTAGACAGTAATTTGAAAAGTTTAGTCTTTGTCAGGGAGTAAATGCTTTATTCAAAATTGCGAAACTGTCGCAAAACTACTTTAACATCGTATAAACGAATAAAAATTGCTTAACTTTTCATTTCTTTATTAATGTAATTTAAGTAAATCGCACTGGAATTACTATTATTTGCTATTTAAATTCTAGAAAAATATGTTTCTTTATGACGTGGATCATTATACATATACGTCATTGCTAAACAACATAACAAATGAAAAACCAATCAGTGCAAGACCTCCTGCTGGATGTCATAGGTTAGAATATCATAATATTATAGCGGGTCCCTGGCAAAAGCGGTTCTCATAAAGACAGTATATAAACGAATGATTTAGTGCTAAAATCAAAATGATGAACCTATCAGATTAGATGGATTTACTCATATAAGGAAATGGCTCAATTTTGGACCTATGTTATATCGAGTTACAAGGCACAAGATATAACCCGAAACAGTTTTGATTCAACATCCCGTAAGCTCCCTGTCAAATTATAATACAAAACACTGGCAGAGTTGGGACACAATCACGCGACCCCTGACACACAGGTAAGTGGCACCAGTGCCCAGATAGGAGCAAGCATTCCCCGGGTTGTGACGCCCAGTAAGCGGTTCACATTACTTACGCTCCGCTGAGCCCATAGTTTGATCAGGTAAACTGAACAGGTCCGTAGACCAAGATCCATGTGTAAAAACGGGCTTCAACAATTTGAGCGTTTATCGTGAAATCACATATCAGACGACAGTTATGACTCAATGAAGGTCATATTGGTAAAACTAAAGTTGTTATAACGACAAAATAGAATCTTCTAACATTGGTGCCTTAGTTTACTGCTTTACTATTAACAGTATGAATCCTAAACTTGGTATTGGCGTTTACGCTTTATAATGTAAAGCGGATTATTCTAAGCGTTAAACTGCAACGCAAGTTAGATTTATACGATGTCGTTATTTACCTTAAGGATCATAAAACGATTAGCTGTGCATTTCCTTATAATTTAAATACCAGAAGGATTTGTTCGTATTCCTATTGGTTCTTTTATTCGAGTTAATAGACTTGCAGAGATAATAATACCCGATCTGGAGTAGGAATTTTGCATGTGACCTGAGGCGGTACGATTCCTCTTGATTCGTTTCAAGGCACACTCAAATAGCAAACCATGCAACCAAACAAACGTCCTGCACAAATGTGCTGATTGTGACTGTGGTATCCATATTCGAAACTGCCATGGTACCGCTCCCATGCGCACAAAGTAGTCAAGTTTCCTTGATCTTATCATTTTAAATTACAGACTCAGTTTATTTGAGTAAATAGTGCACTTGTGGTTTTAGCAAAATCTTAATGGTCATATGGGTCGTATCTAGGTGAAGCACTGCAAAATCTGTTCATCAACTTTTTGCTTTGTAAAACACGTATCACAATCAGTGAAGAGATAGCACGACGTATGAATGATGCTTGTTATAGATAATATGGAGGAGCAAACCTCATCCCAGTGCCATGGAAAACACGGTGACATAGAAAACCATAGCGATTTCGTCTAGAATGGATGCATAAGTCGGACCTCTGAGGTTTAATCCGTGACTGAAACCCCAAGCTATTCCCACCTATACCCTTGACGTGCAAGGAATTCGATAATATCAAGTAAATTTGCTCACGATTATTATTCTATTAATGTTTGATGATTTGTTTATAGTTTAAAAAAGAATTTTCAACATCCATTTTGAATGTATCTACCGTCTTCATACTCTGAGACATATTCGACGCTAAGAAGATTCCAAACAACAAAGGTACAGTACGATATTTTCCTAGCAATAGAATTCACATTCACGTGCCATCGTTTATCGTTCTAGACACCTCAATGTTTTTAACATGGCAACAGGCGTTCTAGGCATAAGAAATTTTCACATGCTACTCTCAGAAATTCTATTCTCGTAACAATTTTTTTATCTGATATGATTTTCTATTTAAAAACCACACGGACTTAACTGTTCCGCTGACCCTCGTTTCTTACTGTAAATCTCGTGCTGGTCATCCGTAATCGCACTGATAGTCAAACACTGGCCATCGAACAATCTTGGAAGGTTTCTGTATATATTTCTTCTTAAATATGACTTTAACTCAAAATTGATGGAGTTGAAAATCGATTACAAACTCACGGAAATTAAACCATAGACGCATTCCATGACTAATCTAAATCCAATTCAGGTATAATACCATTCGCTCTCCTCTGACAATCTCTTTCCTCCGCCTGACTGCAATTGCCTTATCACGGTCAAGAATCAACGGATGATTAAAGACCAGCGCTCTGTTATAACACGATTGGTGATAAAATGTTAACCAAATTAATCAAATCGAAGGAAACGGTTTATTAAACACACTCCATCTATTAGACCTTAGTGTAACGAAGATGAACATACGCCGAATTCAATTTGTCATGTACCAAGAAATTGTGTGTGCACTAAAATACAACAATCCACCCTTTCAATTTTAAACATCTCTCTGGGCAATCAGGTGTGAATTTCTTGTATCTTCTCAGAAGGTGTTCCCTTTGTTGCTGAAAATCCAATCGTATTAGACATTTTCGCCTATACAAGCACTGGAATACACAGTTCGGTATGTGCTAGACGTAGTGGAATTTGTAGCGTAAGCAGCAAGTAGATGGTTATTTCCAAAGATGGTAACTAGTACCAAAACACGACAACGGTGAATAGGTATCTCGTTTTTGTTGAAATTTGGGAGCCACAAATGAACTCTACGAAAAGAAAACCGCCTTACAAATGATGCAGATTACCCAAGGGAGAGAGCTATACTCTGACTCAATCTCTGCAGTATTGGACACACCAGAAGACTGAATGAGTGCCATCGAATCATCAAACTCGGAAACAATGAAGTTACAAATGGGACAATGTTTAGGGAACGACGACGTTTATAGTGAAATGTAATTGACGGTGAGTAACTGAAATCGGAATGAACTTTACTCAGTATATACGTGAGTCCCTATGACTTCTGTTCGAGTTATTTGAAAATGTGTATAAACAGATTTTTATAGTTAAAGTCAGTGAGTTGACTAGGCAGGCAGAATATAGCAACAATAAAGTATAAAATCTCAATCGCTCTGGCTTAACCACCAAACGATTTCCATTCAACTCTATGATATTCATCGTATGATCAGTGTTCTGAGATAGAGAGGCAGGATAAGCTTCAACAAGTTGATGTTGCAGGGTCTCCTCACAGTTCACGGGTTGTTAAAGTCATGACAGATTCTTAAAAAGAGCCATGGTACCATTTAATGGAAGGTTTATAATGCCAATTATCCGACTGATCCTGCTAAAATGTGGTCTATATTTCGACTTACTCTTAACATGTTTCATACAACTAAACTTGTTGAGATGCGCGGGTTATATACTTATTATACCTAGCAACATGAGAGTTAGAGACTTACTAACGGATTTAGGAACCGCATTGAGATCTAGAACATCCTAAGACAATGGGTAGTTTGGTCCGATGAGAGTAGCAGCTGTCCTCGTACACTAGGTTCTATCCTACCGGATCACCACTCGAGCTGTAGTGGTTTATATTGCTTATCTCTATCCTCCTATGGAAAATCTCGTGAGTATGCTAACTTTCTGGAATGTATTGGGTATACCGTGGTGGAGTCTCAGCTTCATTCTTCCATTTTTTTTTCTATATGAGATATTCTGATTTATTGGAGTGGCTAGGATTGACCTCACATTGTTTTTTAATCGTTCACTTGATTATCTTTTCAAAAGTTAGAAGTTAATTACTGTTAATGTATTGAGCCCATTGCACTTTTTTCCTCATAGCGTGAACTCATATTCTCCTCTGCATTTTATATTTCTGTAACATTAGTCGATTAGGAATCGATGAAGGATGCTGAATGTGTAAGGGCTACAGTTCTAGGGTACTGGTAGTGAATTGCATCGATCACTGGAAATCAGAAGATTTTATTATTTGAATCTCGGGCATGCATGCCGGATTCACCTCAAGACATGATGCAATTGACCGATTATGTATTTGTACAATTTCGGTTTGCCCACTTACTCCGGAAAGAAGTGAAAGTAGCAGGTCTATGGTATGCCTTGTCGAAAGATTCTCAACAGAGATAGCAACCTTGAAAATATTAATGAAATGAATGTAACGGCGTATATTGTCTTTTCGATGCATAGACATTTGGACCAAGCAGCGAAAACCCCTTGAGCTAACCCCAAAATAATAGGAAAAAATATAAAACAAATGGAGGCATTTATAACAAAAGACATATAATCACTGCGATTGGCTCACCAATCATCCTGGTGATAATGGGGGTGATGGGAGGGATGGATCCTGTCGTTAGACCAAATCCTCTAATTAAATACGGAACTACACGTCTGGCCTCTGAACCGATGAGGAATCCAAAGGTCAATTCCTGTCTATGGAGCCGAGTTGCAACTTTGTAGTGCAACCATAAAATAGCTTCCTCGCTAATCAATTTCACAAACGCATGTAAATAAGTCTTAGTAATCAATGCTAACAATTAGGTCTTAGCGTACAACTATTTACATAATTTTCATGGCAATGGAAAGATTGCAAACACCCATTGTTCGCTGGTATGCCATAATAGTGGTATGGAGACAAAGGTGCTGTATGATGGATAATTATCATTGCAGACATCAAAATGTAGTCCCGACTCTGGTTGCTTAACATTAAATATATGTATGCGATGAATAACAACTACTTTACACCATGTTGAAGTGGTAGCCAATCTTCCTTAATCAGCTTATAAATGAAAATACAAATTCATCCAATAATGAACCAAATACACATTCAAAACGTAGAACTCCCAATTCATGCAACGATTCCATGACAGCCGAAAGCAATGCAGGTGAACACACTCCAAGTGGAATGTACTGCTTCCGTTTGAAAAAACAAATTGAATTTTTTGTATCGAAGTTCTCCTGACGATGGCCCAATAGGATGGATGAGTAAACAAATGCGGCCAATTACAGCGAGGAAGAACGTACATAGCTCTGAGGAATTTGCTGCCTTTTAACCATGTGCTATACATAGGACCTCCTTACGTCGAGTCTTTTCTGTTGGTGC
>CAJDSM010093808.1:0-11744 GCA_903981925.1 Ostrea lurida
TCACCGCTCATAGCATTTGTTGTAAGCGACACGGTACGAAATCTGAATTTTTTTTTTAGCACAAACAGATCATATAGGTCTTAACTGTGGATATATCTGAAGATAGCGAAAATAAAACCCAAGTGAACATTTCCCCCATTACATACAATGAACTAATCAAGTGCTTACCAAAATGAGTAAACAAACATTCATTAAGTCCAAGAGTTCAAATAGCTATTTCCAAAGAAGTGAAGCAGTATGACAGATGTTCTAGTTAATGGGTACATTTTTTTCAGTTATAGTGTGTAATACCTGAGCCATAAGTACCTGTCCATATTTCGTAACCCTCCTCAGACTGGACAGGCTTTTGATTGTCTGAGAGGAGAACCCACGGGTAGCCGATACATAGACAATCAGGACACCATTTACAATCGATCGGAGATCACCTCATACACTATACTGCGGGCAACACAAACCAATAAATCTCAGTTTACTATGCTGCGGGCAAACTACACCAAAAATTGTCATACATACTGTGGGCAAACTACAACCAGGTAAATGTCAGTCTACTATAGCTGCGGTCAAACTACAACCAAATAAATTGTCATTACTATAGCTGTGGGCAAACACAACCACATAAATTCATACTCATAAGCATAGATTCGAAAGCAATATTTAATAGGAGCCCATATACCATTCATCATCAAGTACCATTTTCTCCTTCATTTATAAATTTACAAACCCCCTTGTATGAAAATTTACTCTAGTAATGAAATGTTTTCGAAAACTTGAATCAACACTGCAAATAATGAATGTGGAATTTTTCTTCAATATAGTGAAAACAATATTCCATGTACAATAATCCATGTTTTCTTCAATATCGGGATGGCTTCTAAAATTGTATAAATCGTCAAGTGCTCTCCATGACCCAGGTGTCAACTTTTAAACGCTAATGATTCCTAAAATCTGGGAAATCCCATTGATTATGTGAGTAAAGAATAAAAGAATAGAACCCCCCCCCCCTCCACCCCCCCCCCAATATTTCCAATATGCAGCAAAGTACATTAATTGGACCCCAGAAGAAAGTAACTTTTATTTCCACAGTACTTGATGCAATGTCAGGCCTATTGAAAACAGATAGGAGACAACAAATCATTACATATTAAACAAACATTTCACTACCACCCTAATCATGGATACATAAACAAACATTCACTAACCACCCTAAACAGATACATAACAAACATCACGTGACCACCCTAAACATGATACATTAGGCAAACAGTTCGACTACCACCTAACATGGATACTAACAAAACATTCACTACCACCCTAAACATGGAATACATAACAACATCGATACCACCCTAAAACATGGGATACATAGCAAAAATTCCACTACCACGGCCAAACATGGATACATAACAAACATTCACTACCACTAAACATGATACATAACAAAGCATTCACTACCACCCTAAACATGGATACATAACAAACATTCAACTTACACCCCTAAAGCATGGATACATAGCAAACATTCACTACCACCCGAACATGTAAGCATAACAAACATCACTAGCCACCCGTAAACATGGAATACATAACAAACGATCACTACCCCCCCAAACATGGATACAAAAACATCACTACCACCCTAAACGATGGATCTAGACACTTGGCGTACATGGTGCTGCAGTAACGTGTCTGGGGACTCAGCACACTGGCGCCAACAGAACTGTAGCGACTCGCGAGGGGAAGGTCATTGGTCGATTAACGAAGCCAGTCTAAAGTTCTGCATCGCACACAGGAAGTACATGTCGTTATTCGCGTCGACATGTGCTCAAAAATTTCTACAAAAAGAGAGAGAAAAATTCCTTCTTATAATCAGTTTCTTCATTATTCCATATAGATACACCGTAAGACATTTAGCAACAACAGTCATTTAAGAAGATTCGTCAACTAAGTAAAAAAAAAGTGAAACAAAATGAAGTTAATCATAGTTTTACAAGGCAAATGATAGGGTTTATTTCATTGAGATAGGAGTAGTTCCTGAAGCATAATTGAAAAGGATCAGATCAGCAAATGAACTTGGACAAAACAGTCCAATATTTTGAAAAAGATTGGTGTTAGGATCTATTGCAAAAATGGTCCTGATGGTTACTGTAATCGTATAAAATCATACTGATCTGGCAGTGTTCTTGCATTTTTGGCACGCACTAATATCAACAAACAGGGCAATTTGTCAGAATAACATTCCTCTAAAAAGATACAGCAATAAATATCTTTAATACCTGATTATCCAAGCGATCCTAAATCAAAGTAAGTTTTTTATGCATACAAATCAAATTTCTAATATTAGAAATCCCTCATTATTCTCTAAGATGTATGAAGAAAGAAATTGTGGTCTATCTGACAAGAAACCTGCTACTTTGACATGGTTTGTTTATTTTGAATTTATGTTATTTTTGTGTATACTCTATTTTAAAACTGATTAACCCTTTCACAAAAGTTTGGAAAATGACATTATAAAAACAATCATTCACACTTCCCAAATGATATTTTCAAATCTCCAGAATAAAAAGTGCATAATGAGCATTCAACTGAAAACAATATGCATGTGCTGAAATCTTTATTTTTTTTTAGCATCCAATATAGAACACCTCATTTGCCGTTATTATTATTAATGCAGACTCCAAATGAGACACACAGATTAATATCGGGGGCTTAAAAGAACATCTGACCAGTATATCAGGAAACCTAGAGGAGACACTTACCAGTATATCAGGAAACTATTAGAGAGACATCTACCAGATATCAGGAAACTTAGAGAGACAACTTACCAGTATATTCGGAGAGCTTAAAGAGGACACTTCGGATATATCGGACACTTAACGACACTTTACCAGTAGATCGAAGCTAGAGAGAGACACTTACCGTATATCGAGCTTAAAGAGACACTACCAGTATATCGGAAGCTTAGAGAACATTACCAGATGATGAGGAGGCTTAGAGAACACCTTACCGTATATCGGGAAGCTCTAGAGAACACTTACCAGTATATCGGATGCTTAGAGAGGACACTTACCAGATACGGAAGCTTAGAGAGACACTTACCCAGATATCAGAAGCTTAAGAGACACTTACCAGCATATCGGAAGTTAAGAGAGACACTTCCCATATATCGGGGAGGCTAGGGGTTAGACACTTACCAGATATTTCAGAGGCTTAGACGAGACAGCTTACCAGATATCAGAAGGCTTAGAGAGACACTTACCAGTATATCGGGAAGCTTAGAGAGACACTGACCAGTAACGGGAAGCCTTAGAGAGGACACTATACAGAATCGGAAGCTCTAAAGGACACTTACCAGTTATATCGAAAACTTAGAGAGACACTATACAGTATATCGTATGAGGCTTAGAGAGACCTTACCGTATAATCGGGGAACTTAGAGAGACACCTTACCTAGTATACTTGGGAAGGCTAGAGAGACACTTACCAGTGATGATTAGGGAAGCTTAATAGTAGACACTTACCAGTATATCAGGAAGCTTAAAGCTAGGCAGGTAGAAGTAAAACTGCTCCAGTTGTTCTACAGTCGGCAGTAAACCGGCAGCCTACAAAATTCAAACATATACAAACATTTTATTTCAGTCCCCTTTAAATTCTGGTAAATGAAGACATCGCAGTATTTGCTACATCCATTCCTAGAAATTAATTTTTGTAAATCAACAGTTCAAATTCCTCATGCTCATCATTTCCATCTGGAAAATTCCCAAACAATACTTTCCAGAGTTTGTATATCATCAAACTTTAACATGAGCGTTTATGAATACCCAGTGGCCCTTACTTTAATGTCCTCCACTTCCTGTTTGATGATGTCTTTGAGTTTCCCCATCCTCTTCTCTGTGAATGCGGTCACCAGCCCTACATCCTGCCCCGCTCCGTACCGCCCCGCTCGGCCCGCGATCTGCTTGGCTTGTGGTGTGCTTATATCGGAACTTACTAATTCTCCATGCTCATTTCGACTTAATTTCTCGGTTTGCAAGAAAACTATCCTTTTTATTTTCCTAAAGATAGAAAATCATTCTGATCATGCTAGAATCAATCACAGAATTATGTTCTGAATGTAAATGAAATCAATAGAATTGAGATTTGGGATGTTAATGTTAACTTACAGGTTAATGCCCATCCCAATGGCGTCTGTGGCCACCAGCACCTTACAAGGATCCTTGGGATCATTGAACTTCTCAGCTTGTGCGAATTTTGTGGCTATTTGTAAACACAATGGAACGTGCTTTACTTTCAAGTCAGTGATAGAATATACAGTAAAACATGGATACAGCAAATACACTTATAATGAATTCCTGCTTACAGTGAAGTGATTGTCATTCCCTGTAGTTTTAGAGCATATTACGTGGGCCCTGGATATATAGAGGATATTCAATGTTTTGTGTTGTATGGATTAGAGAATTTAATTTTCACTGAGTGCAGAACAGGTTTTTTTTGATATTTCACGAGTCTGCGCAGACACGGTGGAAATAAGTTAAAATCTACTGAGTCAATCACGAGTGAAATAACAATTTCTCTATCCATAACATAAAAAACATCGAATTATTTCCTATTTATTAATTCTTCTCTCTTTTTAGCTGTCCCAGCCCTCTGTAAATAGACTGATTGACCAATTACATTATTAGATAAGAATTGCTACGCAGGATTCGCATAAAACATATCAACAAAGCGAAAAATCGTCATTTCGGTATTCATCATTGTAATTTATTGATCATAATCTGAAAACAAATCGATACACGTACATGCATGTTATTACATCATGTAAGCACAAGATTGACTCGAGAGTCATTGGAATTTTAGCCCCGGACAGTCGCATAAATAGATGTCGGTAGCAGGCGATGAAACCTAAATAATTTGCCGGGCTTCTTTGGCTTGTATTAAAGTTTTAAACTACATTATAAGCTCACCATAATTAGATAACATGCAACATTGTCCGCTATTCGGGTAAACCAATACATTTGGAGATGTAACAAATCACAAATGTCGATCGATGAGGTGAACGTGGTCATCTATTATGACATGAATGTACGTGACCTTATGAATCGATAGGTGGATCTAAACAATTCTAATAATGGAAGAAATTATATTATTTGGGATATTCAAATAAGAAAACCCCATGAAACATTATTAAATATACGTAAAATCAAGGTAATCATTAAGTATCAGATAGATATTGCGGCAAGTAGACCGGAAGTTTTTATTTTTCACTGATAAACAGTAAAAACTAACCTTTATGATATTTTTCAAAACACTGTGAACAAATAACAAATTTTACCTTCAATCGCGATAAATTTCAAATTTCACTGCTAAAAATGTAATAAAACAAACTATTTTATTTATCAAATAAAAATTGCACATCCCCAGCACTTTGCTATAAGCATGTTTTACTGTAAACAAGTATTGGTGAAAGTAGAGTATGTAGCAATGAGATTTTGTTGAGAAGCAGTTTCAAATGAGTAGCAACATTTACAGCACTGAACATATTCTCCGTAATCCAACATAGGTTCGTTAACTAGTATCAACACATTAGAGAGTTCATGTGAATTAAATAGGAAGATGGCAGTACCTGGAGGGAGGCTGCCGTAAATGACAGCCACGTTATGTCCTAGCCTCTCCAGTTCCATACACACGTTATAAATCGTCGCCTTTCTGAAACACACCAGGCAGTCTCCTCCCTGTACCTCCTGTAACGTTTCTGGAGGAAAATAAAAATCATTATAAACAATCATTTTCTTTTATAGCTTCCATTGAGAGATTTTCAAGAATGGGTAAAAATCATGAAAGGCCCCAATAACCTATTGACCCCTTAGAATAAATAATAAGCTTAATTACCAATTGGTTTAGTGTCAAATCGTAATTTCGTTAAACGATCATATCGTCGAACCTGAAATATTCAAACATAATTATATCATGAATGCAAATGTATTCTAGGGCTAGTACAACAAAAACTGTTTCATTTTCCTTTACTTTTACTTAGTGTAGTGGTACATATGTATCAGTGTACATTACATTTTCCTTTACTTTCACTTTGTGTAACGGTATCTGTACATTTTCCTTTACTTTCACTTTGTGGTATCAGTGTACATTACCTCCAGCGAATCCCCTGTGGTGTTCACTATCTGTTGGACCAGATTAATGGCTGCCTCCTCCCCACACAGATGGATCTCTCTGGCACACAGCCCCAGTAGAACCCTAGTCCAGGAGCCTCCTCTCTCCTGATCCCTTAACATCTGAATCTCATCAATGACTGCCACATCATCTGTAATGCAACAAGCAACTCTTAATAAACTAGAGATTTGCCTAAACTAATATAGCAGCCCCATATATTTATCCTATGTCATCAAATAATCTATTTTGTGCTAGTGTTCCTAGTTCTAAAGTATGATCGAGGTCAAAGGTCAAGGTCACAGAAGCTATGAGAGCTATTCTCTCTTCATTTCTAATGGTCCCATGTTATACCAATTTATTTTCAAGGTCACTGAGTTGCTCGATGTTAAAACTAATTCATAGATCATATCATCCTTCAATCATTTCTGAAGATCCCATGTCTCTATCAGACTGGTTCAGAAGCAATACCAATTTTATGTTCCAAGGTCAGTGGTTAAGATTAAAGGAGTCCTTTGACCTTGATACTAGTTTGTAGGTCATGTTGTCCTCTAATCAATTCTGAAGATCCAGTTTTATGTTCATGGTTATAGGTCAAGGTCAATGGAATCCCTTGACCTTGACACTACCGTAAAACGTTTTTTTTTTTTTTGCGTATCACAAATTTTGCGAATCTGCCCCCAAAACACTGCTATTTTTTATTTGCGTGTTCCTTTGTTTGCGATTCTTGGTACCCTATAACGGGTAGGATATGGAACACAGTTGGTGTAAATTTTATGCGAATTTAATTGTTTGCGATTCAAAAATACTCGCAAATAAAGCGAAAATTAGATTATCGCGAAAAAACCCCGTTATACGGTAGTTTGTAGGCTCTGTCATTCTCCTTTCATCCATAAAACCCCTGGGACTCTATCTACCATATTTGTCAAGTTATATCCGTTGAATTTCGAAATGATTTACTCCCCTTAGAATATTAAGTTAGACCCCCTCCTCCCAAATGTACCCTAACCCTTTCACTCTAGCAGTTCTGCAGAACGAGATACATTGTCCTACCATATCCTTGAATACCACATTCTTTCATCAAAGGGTTACAGAGTAGGACTACAGACAGCAGAAACACAAGAATGATGAGAACTGAGCAAAAACAACACATCTCCAAACTTTGTTTGATAGATTCAATAAATCTCCTACTCTCTGAATTTATGTAAAAAGTTAATTTTTCTACCCTACATTTGTTGTAAATAGATGAATGAACAATCAGTTTATTCTAAAGTTCAACTACCGTATATACTCGCCTATAAGTCGGATTCTTGGGAGTGAAATTTTGGTCCAAAAGTCTATGTCCGACTTATAGGTGAATCCTAGGGAGATCAGTATTTTTCTAGTCGGCAAAATGTACCAATTTTTAAAACAACTCCGATGATTATCACTATCATCATCCAGACTTAAAAAATTTAACACAGGTAAATAATAAAAGAATTGATGTAATATTGATTTTTGGAGAAAGAATAATTAAATACCGGCATCATTTCTTAAAATATTTTTTGAAATAGGGGCAAAATCAGCGTAACTTTGATTTGATATTGTCAACCGATTCTGGCAAAAAGTTGTACCGACTTATAGGCGGGTCAATGGCAAAATCCTTCAAAATGATCTCAAAAAACACATCCGACTTATAGGCGAACCGACTTACAGGCGAGTATATACGGTAAATTAATCTGTGATAAAATTGGGAAATTAAAGGTCATGTTTTTAATTTATTGCCATAGCACTAAAATCTCTCTCTCTCTCTCTCTTGTGCATATGTCTGTTTATCATAGATCTCTCTGTGTGTTTGCCTTTCTCTCTATTATTTCTCTATGTATTTTTCTGTCTATCTGTCTTCCTGATTCAATGTGTATATTACATGTTGCTCTTTTAAAAACTGTGTTTGTTGTGAAGGATTTAGACAAAGGCTTTAACTTACCAGTAGTCTAAGGCTAACATACAAACTTACACTGTATTATGAAACTCAAAATATATCTGAATAGAATTTAGAGTAAGCCCTCCAGTGGGATGTTTTGGGTTATAATGCTAAGGAAACAGGGCCCAGGTCTTGCCTTGACAAAACCGTGCGAGTCATTCAACGTTTACGGATCAGAAGTAGCCTTAAATCTTCGCTGCAATGGAGGTGTGGCAAGTTCTGATTTTCTTACATTCTAAAGTGGTGCTTGTCATCTCCACTGTTGATGAAATATGGGCTGCTGGTTTATCAGGACTAAAATGGTAACGTCTCTCCTCTCCTGTAATTAGGTCACATGGCACATCCTGTAAAATACACAATAACCAACAGGTCACATGGTACATTCTGCCTAACGATAACACAATAACCAACAGTCACATGGTACATCCTGCAAAATACACAATAACCAACAGATCACATGGTACATCTGTTAAAATACACAATACCAACAGGTTACATGGTTACATCCTGTAAATACACAATAACCACAGGTCACATGGTACATCCTGCAAAAACACAATAACCAACAGGGTCACATGGTCACATCTACTGCAAACTACACAATAACCAATAGGTCACATGGTACATCTTGCAAAAATACACAATAACCACAGGTCACATGGTACATCCTCACAATAACCAAATCTGTAGCCAAAGTGAGTCAGACATTTTATACCCAAATCCATTTAAAATTCTGAGATTCATCTACGTGTAAAATCATTTATTTTCGTGGGTTTAAAATTTCGTGGGTTTGACTCTAATAAATGAATTCATTGACATCAATTTTGGTTGATTTATAATTCATTCATTTAAACATATTCATTCTTAAGTCCAAAAATTCGTCATGGATTTATTTTCATTGTTTTAATTTCCCACAAAAAAAAAACAAAATTAAATCCCCAATGATGTGATTTTACAGTATTTCATAATATAAGTGCCAAATGTATCGCAACTTGATAAAGCTATTTCACATCTAACATTGAAATAAATGGAGACACATTCAGAAAATTGCAGTCAACACTGGTGATAATTTCTCACATAATCTTGACATTTTTTGAAGACTTCCACCGCTAGCAGTCTTAGTGGGCCGCAGTACACACCGAGTCAGCATTCATGTATGCCTGGAGAGCGTGGTATGTCTTTCCACTGTAGTAGGTCCGCTATGGAAAATGATTTTTCGCTTCATCCTCCGACTTCAGGATACCATGGGGGCACAAATATTATCTCATGAATGTCACCAAAAAATGATTTCAAATGCTTTAACACCTGTCTGAATTATCACAATGCTTATGATTTCACATAATACTTTATAATGTCAATGCAATAGCATAATGTCGTTACAATCTTATATGTCATTATGACCTTATATAATGTCGTTACAATCTTATCATTTAATTTTTATTCACGTGATCACCTAGCCCCGATCTCATTGGTTGAAACACCTCTTAAGAATTGAGGTGATTTTTCAATCACGTACCTGACAGTAAGTAAAGTCTAATGAAATTATTTGTTGTTTGTAATATAAAATAATGATAAGAAATGAATCTTATATTTCTTCGGGTAATATGCAGGTTATCACCGAGATTTTAGACGGTAAAACTTTTCATCAATGCGCCTTTGCGCATTGATGAGTTTTACCGTCTAAAATTCGGTGATACCTGCATCACCCGAAAAAATATAAGATTCATTTCTTATATAATGTCATTATGACCTTTATAATGTCGTTACAATTTATAATGTCATTCGTGAGGGAGTTGGGAGGTGAAGTACAAAGACATTTAAATAAGAAATGAATCTTATATTTTTTCGGGTGATGCAGGTATCACGAATTTTAGACGGTAAAACTCTTCAATGCGCGAAGTGCATTGATGAAAAGTTTTACAGTCTAAAATCTCGGTGATAACCTGCATATCACTCGAAAAAATATAAGATTTATTTCTTAATCATAATTTTTATATTCACAACAAAATAATGTTCATTAGACTTTCTTGTTGTTCAGGTACGTGATAGAAAAATCACCTCAATTCTGAAAAGGTGTTTTAACCAATGAGAATTGGCACTAGGTGATCACGTGAAATAAAATTAAATGATAAACAAAATAAAACAAAAATTTAATTATCTAAACTGAAAATTAATCACGAGATAATCTTACCAATTAGCAGGTTGTGTGAGATCACAAATTAACTGAAGGTCTTTTTTAACTCAAAGTGAGGATATAACTTCTTAGCATAGTCTATGAAAAATGGAAACAAATCATCCATGTGTTTGCCTGCAAAAAAAAAAATCACACTTTTTATAAGTCATTAACTTCATCAGTCAACAGCATGAACAGTCTTGTTAAAAAAAGGCCAAGGGCCAACATCGCTCAACCTCGAGCACAGCTGCTTCACTTAAAAGAGCAGTAGTTTGGGATTTAGAATGTACCGATGTGACTAATCTGAACCTCAAGTCGGATGGAGGATTATCTGAACAAACTTAAATCTACTCCATATTCAGGAAGCTTTCAGGTATAACAGCCACTCTCCTGGTTCATGATAAAGATTTTTAAAGAATGTTCTATATTGCAATGTAAAACTTTGATCCCCTATTCGGGCCTCATCAACCCGAGGGTCATGATTTGAACAACTTGAATCCTCCTATATATCAGGAAGTTCATATAAATTTCAGCTTTCCTGCCCAGTGGTTCTTGAGAAAGAAGATTTTTAAGATTTTCCCTATAAATCATATGTAAAACTTTGATCCCCTATTGTGCGCCCACGTACCCCCGGGGTCATGATTTGAACAAACTTGAATCTCCTCTATATCAGGAAGCTTCCATATAAAATTTCAGCTTTCCTGGCCCAGTGGTTCTTGAGAAGAAGATTTTTTAAAGATTTTCCTATATATATCAATATAAAACTTTGATCCCTATTGTGGCCCCATCGTACCCCGGGGTATGAATTTTGAACAAACTGAATCTCCTCTATATCAGGAAGCTTCCATTAAATTTCAGCTTTTCCTGGCCAGTGGTCTTGAGAAGAAGATTTTAAAGATTTTGTCCCTACTAATATCATATATTAAAAAACTTTGATCCCCTATTGTTGCCCACATCGTACCTCGGGGGTGATGGTTTGAACAAATCTTGAATCTCCTCTATATTCAGGAAGCTTCGCAAATAAATTTCAGGCTTCCTGCCCCGTGGTTTTGTAGCACAGAAGATTTTTAAAGATTTTCCCTATTAATTCATAATGTAAATACTCTTGATCGCCTATTGTGGCCCCATCGTCCGCCGGGATGCATATTTGAACAAACGTGAAATCCCTCTATATCAGGAAGGCTTCCATATAAATTTCAGCTTTCCTGGCCCAATGGGTTCTGTGAGAAGAGATTTTTAAAGATTTTCCCTATTAATGCATATTTAAACTGTTGATCCCTTCGTAATTGGGGCCCCGAACGACTCCGGGGATCATGATTTGAACAAACTTGAATCTCCTCTTAACTGAGAAAGCGTTCCATATAAATGCAGCTTCCTGGCCCAGTGGTTCTTGGACGAAAGAAGATTTTAAAGATTTTCCCTATATAATGCAAGTAAATTTTGATCCCT
>CAJDSM010093808.1:11769-24133 GCA_903981925.1 Ostrea lurida
ATCACATGGTACATCCTGTAAAATACACAATATAAACAACTATATACCAAGTTTGGCCCGCTCACTGGGGTCAAAACCCCACCGCGGGTGTGTCACCAAATTTTACAATTTTGGTAATAGTCATTTCGGTGCTCTACCATCACATATGCAATTTGGTTTTCTCTCAGACATTGTGCGGTTGTAAGAAAAGAATTTTTTGAAAATTTGTCATTTTGGGGCAGTCTTTTTGGCCCCACCCCAAGGCCCCAGGGGTGTCCAAGAGCCAGCTTAATTGTTTAGCAATATTTAGTGCCCCTTTCCCAAAGATGTTTCCATACCAAAATTTGAAAAGAATTGACTGGTGGTTAATCAAAAAGTTAAAAACTATTCAGATTGTTGATAACATATCTCGAGTCTTGATGACATTTGGCCCGCACTCTAATACAAACCCCTTACCCAGGATCATGATGATCACAATTTTGATGAAGGCTCTCTATTCATCTCATGAAATATTCATTTAGTTTACACATTCAATATCAATGCATTAAAGAAGATGTTTTTCAAATGTTTACATTAAAGACTACTAGCTATCGAAGGATTGGCCCCGCCCCTGGTCTCAGAATCCCCTACCCACTGGGTGCTACACCAATATTTTACAATTTTAGGTAAAGTACATTTCTCCTCATTAACATCACTATTGTATTTGGTTTCGTCTCAGACCTAACTGTGCGGTTGTAAAGAAGAGAAGATTTTGAAAATGGTCACTTTGGGCAGTTTTTGCCCCTACCCCAAGGCCAGGGGCGAAGAGACCGAATATTCTACATTTATGTGGCCTTGTCCCAAAGTATGCTTTCATAACCAAAATTTGAAACAGAATTGCGACTTGTTGGTTATCAGAAGAAGTTAAGAATGTTTTCAATTTGTTAACTACATTTCATCAATGACCATTTTGCGCCCACCCTAATACTAAAACCCTACCCCTGAGGATCATGAAATGTGTACAATTTAAGTTAAGAGAATGCTCCTGCTATGTATATCATATACAATCTTAGGTATTTCAGACAATTAAATATCAATGAGCATAAAGAAGATATGTTTTCAAAGTGCTTTTACATATAAACACTATTAGTCCAAAGTTTGCTCGCCTCGTCCCTGGGTAAGCAGACCCCTAGCCCTCCGGGGTCACCAAAACACTTACAACATGTGTTGAGTAAGGCCTTCCTGCTTCTAATCTCACACACGCATTTGGTTCTGCTCAGACGCATGTGCGGGGGTTCGTTAAACCGAAGAAAGAATTTTTGAAAATGTCGCGTTACTGTATTGGAAGGCATTTTGCCTCCCATCCCCTGAAGTGCAGGGGGGGGCAGAGTGTCCTGCGTTGACATATGTGCCTTTGTCCATGCAGAAAGCTAGGCTTATGATGTTGAATACATACGTAGAATTATGTGTATCATAGAACCGCAAATGACTAATTGTCGCACGACCAGTGATTGCCTTAGGTCATAGTGACAAAAGCAAAGAATTGAGTTTCAGAAAGAGTATCTTATACTGTTCGGATTCTTAATCCGACAAGACGGACCTGGCGTGAAAAGGCAATTTTGCAGACGATTACGTATCCACCTAGTAACTCAGGTGAAAAAATCTTTCAGAGTATATTCATCATACAGGGGCCATAAACTTGCTCATTTTGAGATACTAGCTTCGTGAACGTGTAACATCAATGTGATGCACAGAATTTTTTCGTCTCTCCTCGACGTTAATATATGGAAGAGTGAGAGAGACTTTTTTACAGTACTTCTAGAGTGCCCTCATGCTATGGCTATGCCGGACTTGCCCAAGAGGCGAATCAGATATCGTGCATATGGACTGTCTTGTCTTGACACCTCACTCAGGCATTGTCCATGAGCATGAAATTTTAAATAAGAGTGCTTATCTATGTAGCGCTCCACTTGGATATGTGTCGCAGTTTTCAAGTTGAAAAGTATGTGGCAGCTGGAATTAGAAAAATTTTATAAACAAACTCTGCAGTGGAGCTATATCTAACACGTATGCTACAGACTGGGCAGAGGGAGCTACCACTTATAACCGACAGCAATGAAGAATCGCAGAGTTTGGCCATATAGCGGTCTCAGTGGCAGTCTCCTAAAAACACCCCTATCCAAACTTTTAACTTCAAAAGAAGGGGAGACATAGTATGCTTGGTATGGCGTATTGTTCCAAGATTCGTCCTTCACCAATTAGGATTGTGTACTAGCGATTTAGATTAAATCATGAAATGGCCGAAGTGTAAAAGAGCACATACATTGTAACTATGTGTGTAAACTCAAAGACTCTTTTGTACTAAACAGACAATTTCAACATTCTTGGTAACATCAACTGAACAACCAGTTGTAACATAACACGAATCCAAATTACAAAACATGGTATTTCATGTTCAGTCCGATTAGGTTGATTATGACTCGCACTGATACTTACGCATTCTTCGGTCTTGACCTTAGGTCTACAAGCGAGTACTACGTTTATATGTGTGGCTCTTCTTCTATTCACCACATTCGTCAGAAGTATCTGTGATGACTAGTCCCTTCTAGTATCGCTTTTGTGGTTCCTACTAATGGCTAACGCTACTCCTTACACAGCGCGCATTAATTGTCCAACATTCCTCTTGTGAGTAACTAGCTTTCTTCTATTCACTCTGCAAGTCGTCCTTGGAGACCTATTTCCTGCTATCGTACTAGAAGTCTATTTCTCATTAACAAAGCCAGCTTATACTACCCTGCTATGTGCCTAACATTAGTTACTTCCTCTATCACAAATTATTGCTCATTATAACGACTAAGGCTTGGCTTGACTATTCCACTTGGCCAACTCATGTAGCTCTATGACTAGACCTATTCTTTGAACATATTTACTGCTATGGTTGTTTTATACATTCCGCTGGCATTTAAAATTTACAATATGATTTTTATCTTGTAATTAAACATTTTTGCGATGGTTTAATTTTGTGGTTAGTAATTTCTAAGCTGGTAATTATTAACCCAGAATACTAAAATGTGATGGTATTAGTTTCGCGCTGTTGATTATTATTCGTGGAATTATAGCGAGAAATAAAACCCAATGAACATTTCCCCCCATTACAGTACATGAATAGTGAATGCCTTAACAAGATGATGAAGCAATTACATCATTAGTCCAGAGGTTCAAATTACAGTTCCCAGAGAAGGTTGAAAGCAGGTAGTACAGATGCATGTTCTGGTTTGTTTACCAGGTTTTATTACAGTTCTGAGTGGTGTAACTACTTGAGCCATATAAAATCAATGTACGCATGATATCTCTACACCTCCTCCAACTGGACAGCTTTTGATTGTCTGAGGAGACCACGGGTATACCGTCTGCATCAGCAGCCATTTACAATCGATCGGGGTCCCGTTACTATAGCTGGGGCAAACTACAACCAATAAAAATTGTCAAGTTTACTATAGCTGCGGGCAAATTAAACCAATTAAATTGTCATTACTATAGCTGGCAAAACTACAACCAATAAATTGTCAATTTACTATAGCTGCCGGCAAAACTACAAACCATAATTGTCATTATATAGCTGTGGGCAACTAAACCGAATAAATTGTCAATCTCAATATTGCATTACGATTCGAAATGCCAATATTTAATAAGGTAGCGCACCATATAGGCCATTCACTCATTCATAGTAACCATTCTATTTACTCCTTTCATTTTTTATTAAGATTTTACAAAACCCCGTTTATGAAAATTATGTACTAGTATTAAATGAAAGGTTTCGAATAAAACTTGAATCAACACTGCAAAGAAGAATGTTGAAATGTTTTCTTCAATTAGAAAACATATTTCCTATGTACATAAATCCATTTTTCTTCAAATTATTCGGGATTGTTCCTAAATTGAATAATATGTCACTAATGTTGCTCTTCCATGACCCAGGGTGTCATATCTTTAAAGAATGATTCCTAAATCTGGAAATTCCCATTGATTATATTGAGGGTAAAGCAAAAAGATAGGACACCCCCCCCAATTATTTCCATATGGCAGCAAAGTAATTATGGAACCCAAGAAAGCGTAACTTTTATTCCACAGTACTTTTGATGCAGGTCATGGCCTATTGAAAACGATAGCAGACAACAAAAATCATGTACATAGCAACATTCACTACCACCCATCTAAACATGGATACATAAACAATATTCACCTACCACCCTAAACGGATATAAATAACACTAGGATACATACAAACTTCACTACCACCTAAAATGGACATAACATAATCACTTCACTACCACGCCTAAACATGGATACATAACAACATCAGTCACCTTCGGGATCATTAACACATCCTACATCAACATGAGTACATAGCAAACATTCATACAACCTAAACATGGATACATAACAAACATTCACACACCCAACATGCGAAACATAGCAAACATTCATACACCCTAAATATGGTATACATAACAACATTCTACTACACCCTAAACATGGATACATATGCAAACATTCACTACGCACCCTAAACAATGGATTAGCATAACAACATTCACTACCACCTTAAACATGGAACATAACAACATTCACTACCACCACTAAACATGGATACATAGCAAACATTCACTCACCTCTAAACTTATGTGGTTGACATAACCCCTAACATGAATCATGTACATATTAAACTAAACATCCTACCACCCTAAAAACATGGTATAACATAATAACAAATATCCACTACCACCCTAAAACGATGGATACATAACAAACATTCACTACCACCCTATAAACAATGGATCATAACCAAACATTTCACTACCCAACCCTAAAACATGATCGTTAGGATACCTTGGCGGTACATGGTGCTGAGTAACGTGTGAACCTAGCGACACTGGCGCAATACAAGAACTGCTAAGCGACGCGCAGGGAAGGTCGGCGTGGTCGATTAACAAGCCAGCTCTCTTAAAGTCTTGCATCCACAACAGGATACATGTCGTTATTCACGGTCGACAGTGTGCTCAAAAATGTCTTACAAAAGAGAGAGAAACAATTCATCTAGTAATCAGTTAATTCTCTTATTCCATTAAACATACACTCTATAGCAATTTAGCAACAAAGTTCATGTTAGGAAAAGTTCGTTTCAATAAGTTAAAAAAAAGAAAGTGAGCAAAATGAAGTGTTATCATAGTTTTACAAGGCAAATATATAGTTGTTCATTGAGTAGTAGGAGTAGTTCCGAACAATAATGAAAATGGATCTAGATCATGCAATGACTTGGGCAAACTAGTCAATATTTTGAAGAAATAGAATTGGTGAGGGATCTATGGCAAAATGTGTTCTATGGTTACTGTAATCGGTTAAATCACTGAACTGGTTGCTGGCACGATGTGCTTCATTTTTGGCACGCACTAAATATCAACAAAAAGGGAATTTTGTCAGAATAACATCTCTAAAAGTACAGCAATAAATATTCTTTAAATACGATCAAGGAATCCTAAATTCAAATTAAGTTTTTTGGTATGCACACAATCAAATTTCTAATATTAGAAAATCCTATTTTTCTCTAATTTTGATAAATAAGAATTGTGGTCTTCTGACAAGAAACGCTGCATATCTTTACATGGTTTGGTTTATTTTGATTATTTTAATTCTTGTTATAACCTTTATTATTAAACTCGATTAACTTTCACAAAAAGTTTGGAAAAATGACACATTTAAAAACAATCATTCCACTCCAATTGATATTTCAACGACTCAGACATAAAAAGTGCAAAGATGGATAATTTCAACTAAAACCATATGCATGTTGCTGTAATGATCTTGATTTTTTTTAGATCAATATAGGTACGATCTTATTGCCTGGATTATATTACATTAATGCAGGACTCAAATGAGACACAAGGTATATCGGAGGATTATAGAACACTTACCAGTAATCAGGAAATTAGAGAGACACACCAGTGAACAGGGAAGCTTAAAGAGACACTTACCAGTTATAGATTAGACAGGAAAGTGATATCAGTGAGAACTTCTATCAAGAGTTACATAGTATAGCTTACAGTTATTGACAAAATAAGGAAAATAGGTAGAGACGGAATCTTTACCATTGACTATATCAGTAAACTTACATTGAGAGAGCAACTTAGCACAGTAATTCAGGATACTTAGAGAGAACACTTACCAGTGATATCAGGAAACTTAGAGGAGACACTTCGTAACAGAAACTTAGAAAAATCATTACAGGTATGATCAGGCAGCTTAGAAGAGACACTTACCAGGTATTATCAGAAGCTTTAAAAGACACTTACCGTATATCGGTGAAGCTTAGGAGAGGACCACTTGACCTATCGGGATTTGACTAAGTAGTCGGAGACTCCTAGGATGAGGCGGAAACATCCTTTACCTAGTGATCAGCACTCAGATTAGCAAGGAGAGAGACACTTGCACTGCTATATCTAGGAAGCTTAAAGAGACACTTACCGACGTATATCGTGGAGGCTTATATGCACGTAGACAACTTAAACCATTACTATGCGGGGAAAGCTTAATAGAAGACACTTGACCAAGTAATGGATCGGGTTCAGAAGCTTCACAGAGAGATCACTTACCAGATGTATAGTCAGGAGCTTAAAGTAGTCAGCATCAGTACTTTACCAGCCATAATCTAGGAGCTTATAAGAACACTAACGAAGGCCGGAAGCTAAGACAGTGACGAGTTATATCGGTGAAGCTTAAGAGCGACAACTTTACCAGTATACTATCTGGAAAGGCTATAGAGATAGCACACTTTAACCAGTAGTATATCAGGGAGAGCTGTTAAGAGACACTTAACCAGTATGATCAGTTTGAGACTTCCAGATCATCAGGAAGCTATAAAGACGACACTTTACCAGTATTAACTCGGTGATAGAACTTAGAGCAACACTTACCAGTATAGTTGGAAGCTTAAAGAGACATTAGCCAATATCAGGTAAAGCTATAAATCTAGGCAGCAGTCAGAAGTAAAAACTGCTCCGTGTTGTTACTACAGTCGCGGCAGTGAAAACCGGCAGTCCTACATAAATTCACAACATATAACAAACATTTTATTTCAGTCCCTTTAAATTCTGCGAAGATGAAACATCGCAAGTAATTATGCTACATCCATTCCTAGAAATTTAATTTTGTGTAACATCCAGTCAAATTGCCTAGATAATGGTGCATCAACTCATTTCCATCTGGAAAATTCACACCAAACATACTATTCGAACAAGCCAGTTTGCCTTATATCCAATCAAGACTGTATAACATGATGCGTTTAATGAACCCACGTGGCCCTTACTTTAATGTACCCCCTCACACTTTCGCTTGATTGATATGTCTTTATGAGACTTCCCCACAGCCTACTTTCGATCTGTGCAACGTCGGGTCACCAGCCCTTATCCTGCCGCTCCGTACTGGTTCTACGTCGATAACGCCCAACCTTTCGAGTGTACCCGCGATCTTGCTTGGATCCTTGCTGATGGATGTCTTATCGGAACTTACAAATTCTCCATGCTCTTTCGACTTAATTCTCGGTTTCAAGAAACTATCCTTTTTATTTTCCTAAAGATAGAAAATCATTCTGAATGCATGCTAGAATCTAATCACAGAATTATGTTCTGAATGTAAATGAAATCAAAAGAATTGAAGATTTGGGATGTTAATGTTAACTTACAGGTTAATGCCCATCCCATGCCGTCTTGTGGCACCAGCACTCTACAAGGATCCTGTGGATCATTGAACTTCTCAGCTTGTGCGAATTTTGTGGCTATTTGTAAACACAATGGAACGTGCTTTACTTTCCAAGTAGTGTTAGAAAATATCAGTAAAATAATGGATACGAGAAAACAAAGACTTAAATGAATTCCTGCTTACAGTGAAGTGATTGTCATTCCTGTAGTTTTAGACGCAAATTATCGTGGGCCCATGATATATAGAGGATATTCAATTGTTTTGGTTGTTGGATAGAGAATTTATTTCACGAGTGCAGAACAGGTTATTTTTTGATATTTGCACGAGTCGTGCGCAGACACGAGTGGAAATAATTAAAATCCTGTCATCACAGAGTTGAAATAAATTCTCTACTAACAACAAAAACACATGGAATCTATTTACTATTTATTAATTCTTCTCTCTTTTTAGCTGTCCCAGCCCTCTGTAAATAGACTGATTGACCAATTAATTTTAATAAGAATCTGCTACGCAGGATTCGCATAGAAAACATATCAACAAGCGAAAAAATCGTCATCTTCGGTTATTCATTGTAATTTATTGATCATAATCTGAAAACAAATCGATACATGTACATGCATGTATCATGTACATCATGTAAGTCACATAGGATTGACTCGAGAGTCAATTGCAATGTTTGCCCGGACAGATCAGCATAGAGATGTATGTCGGTAGCAGGGATGAAACACTAAAATAATTTGCAGGCTTTCTGTTTATGGCTTGTATTAAAAGTTTTAAACTACATTATAAGCTCACCATAATGTATGATAACAGCAACACTTGTCGCTAATTCGGTAAACCCAATACAATTTGGAGAATGTAAACAAATCACAAATGTCGATCGATGAGCGTGACGTGGTCATCTATTAGCAAGATGTGACGTGAGCCTTAGTATGAATCGATAGGTGGATCTAAACAATTCTAATAAGTGGAAAACTTATATTATTTGGGATATTCAAATAAGAAAACCCATGAACAATTATTAAATATACGTAAAATAAGGTAATCATTAGTATATGCAAGATGATATTGCGGCAAGTAGACCCGGAAGTTTTTATTTTTCACTGTAAAAATAACAACATTTATGATATTTTTCACACTGTGAAAAATAACAAATTTTACCTTCAACGGATTAAATTTCAATATTTCACTGCTAAAAATGTAATAAAACAACTATTTGATTTATCAAAAATAAAATTGCACATCCCCAGCACTTTGCTATAAAGCATGTTTTACTGTAAACAAGTATTGGTGAAAGTAGAGTATGTCACAAATGAGATTTGTGTGTAGGAAAACGCAGTTTCACACTAAAAGAGTAGCAACATTTTAAGCACACTGAACATTCTCCGTAATCCAACATAGGCTTGGTTAACTACGTTACAACACATCAGAGGAGTTCTCATGTGAATTAAAATAGGAGACGGATGGCCATATGCTACTGGAGGAGGCTGCCGTAAATGACAGCCACGTTATGTCCTAGCCTTTCCAGTTCTACACACGTTATAATCGTCGCCTTTCTGAAACACACCAGGCAGTCTCCTCCCTGTACCTCCTGTAACGTTCTGGAGGAAAATAAAAATCATTATAAACAATCATTTTTTTTATACGCTTCCATTGAGAGATTTTTCAAGAATGGGTAAAAATCATGAAAGGCCCCATAACCTATTTGACCCCTAGAAAAAATATAAGCCTATACCAATTGGTTTAGTGTCAAATCGTAATTTCGTTTAAACGATCATATCGTCGAACCTGAAATATTCAAACATAATTATATCAATGATGCAAATGTATTTAGGGCTAGTACAACAAAAACTGTTCATTTTCCTTTACTCTACTTGTGCTTAGTGAGTACATACATGTATCAGTGTACGATTACATTTTCCTTACTTTCACTTTGTGTAACGGTATCTGTACATTTTCCTTTACTTCACTTTGAGGGTGCTATCATCGTACTTACCTCCAGCGAATCCCCTGTGTGTTCTATTCTGTGGACCAGAATTAATGGCTGCCTCCATCCCCACACAGATGGATCTCTCTGGCACCAACAGCCCCAGTAGACCCTAGTCCAGGAGCCTCCTCTCTCCTGATCCTTAACATCTGAATCTCATCAATGACTGCCACCATCATCTGTAATGCATCAAGAACTCTTAAAAACTAGAGATTTGCCTAACTAATTAGCAGCCCCAATTATTTATCTATGTCATCAAATAATCTATTTTGTCGCAGCTGTTCCAGTTCTAAATATGCCGAGTCAAAGGTCAAGGTCACAAGAAGTAGAGAGCTATTCTCCATGCTTCAATTGTCTAATGGTCCATTTTGTTAATACCAATATGTAAATTTTCAAGGTCCACTGAGTTGCTGATGTATAAAACTAATTCATAGATCATATCATCACTTCAATCATTCTAGAAGATCCCATGTGCCTCTTCAGACGGTTCAGAAGCAATACCAATTTTATGTTCCAAGGTTCAGTGGGTTAAGATTAAAGGAGTCCTTTGACCTTGATACTAGTTGTAGTGGTCATGTATGTTGTCTATCAATTTCTGAAGATAGCATTTTATGGTTCATGGTTATGGTCAAAGGTCAATGGAATCCTTGACCTGACACTACCGTAAACGGTTTTTTTTTTTTTGCGTATCACAAATTATCGAAATCTGCCCAAAAACACTGCTATTTTTTATTTGCGTGTCCTTTGTTTGCGATTCTTGGTACCGTATAAACGGGTAAGATATGGAACACAGTGTGGTGGTTAAAGTTTTATGCAAATTTAATTGTTTGCGATTCAAAAATACTCGCAAATAAAGCGAAAAAATTAGATTATCGCGAAAAAACCCGTTATACGTAGATTTGTAGGCTCTGTCATTCTCCTTTCATCCATAAAACCCCTGGACTCTATCTACCATATTTGTCAAGTTATAATTCCGTGAATTTCGAAATGATTACTCCCCTTAGAATATTAAGTTAGACCCCCTCCCCCAAATGTCCCTAACCCTTTCACTCTAGCGTTCTGCAGAACGAGATACATTGTCCATACCATATCCTTGAATACCAAATCTTTCATCAAGGGTTACAGAGTAGGACTACAGACAGCAGAACACAACAGAATGATGAGAACTGAGCAAAAAACAAACACATCTCCAAACTTTGTTTGATAGATTCAATAAATCTCCGTACTCTCTGAATCTATGTAAAAAAGTTAATTTTTCTACCTACATTTGTGTAAATAGAATGAATGAACAATCAGTTTCATTCTAAAGTTCAACTACCGTATATACTCGCCTATAAGTCGGATTTTTGGAGTGAAATTTGGTCCAAAAGTCTATGTCCGACTTATAGGTGAATCCTAGGGAGATCAGTATTTTTCTAGTCGGCAAAAAGTACCAATTTTAAACAACTCCGATGATATCACTATCATCAATCCAGACTTAAAAAATTTAACACAGGTAAATAATAAAGAATTGATGTAATATGATTTTTGGAGAAAGAATAATTAATACCGGCATCATTTCTTAAAATATTTTTTGAAATAGGGGCAAAATCAGCGTACACTTTGATTTGATATTGTCAACCGATTCTGGCAAAAAGTGTACCGACTTATAGGCGGGTCAATGGCAAAATCCTTCAAAATGATCTCAAAAAACACATCCGACTTATAGGCGAACCGACTTACAGGCGAGATATACGGTAAATTAATCTGTGATAAAATTGGGAAATTAAAGGTCATGTTTTAATTTATTGCCATAGCACTAAAATCTCTCTCTCTCTCTCTCTGTGCATTGTCTGTTTATCATAGATCTCTCTGTGTGTTTGCCTTTCTCTCTATTATTTCTCTATGTATTTTTCTGTCTATCTGTCTTCCTGATTCAATGTGTATATTACATGTTGCTCTTTTAAAAACTGTGTTTGTTGTGAAGGATTTAGACAAAGGCTTTAACTTACCAGTAGTCTAAGGCTAACATACAAACTTCACTGTATTATGAAACTCAAAATATATCTGAATAGAATTTAGAGTAAGCCTCCAGTGGGATGTTTGGGTTATAATGCTAAGGAAACAGGGCCCAGGTCTTGCCTTGACAAAACCGTGCGGAGTCATTCAACGTTACGGATCAGAAGTAGCTCTTAAATCTTCGCTGCAATGGAGGCTGTGGCAAGTTCTGATTTTTCTTACATTCTAAAGTGGTGCTTTGTCATCTCACTGTTGATGAAAATATGGGCTGCTGGTTTATCAGGACTAAAATGGTAACGTCTCTCTCTCCTGTAATTAGGTCACATGGCAATATCCTGTAAAAATACACAATAACCAACAGGTCACATGGTACATCCTCACAATAACAACAGGTCACATGGTACATCCTGCAAATACACAATAACCAACAGGTCACATGGTACATTCTGTAAAATACACAATAACCAACAGGTCACATGGTACATCCTGCAAAATACACAATAACCAACAGATCACATGGTACATCCTGTAAAATCACAATCAATATTAACCGAAATACACAATACGGTCACATGGTACATCCTGCAAAATACACAATAACCAACAGGTCACATGGTACATCCTGAACAAATACACAATACCAACAGGTCACATGTACATCTGCGA
>CAJDSM010093832.1:1676-17316 GCA_903981925.1 Ostrea lurida
TCAATGGAACTTGCGAGACTGAATTTTTATGCTTAGCCCAGTAGCACCAAGTGTGCCCGAATTGGATCACAACAGCCGTTGTAACAACTGCAGTGGGTTTTGCGATGCTGAAGTACTTTAAGTTAACTAATCCTGTTTTTTTTTGAGCCCGTTGGTGATTTGCGGTTCTTGCTATTAACCTTGTGTTTGTTTAATAGGGGGCGATAGATTTTGAATGCGCCACCTTTGCGTTTGCGTAGCCAAAGCCCACTTAGGAGTTCGCAGCTATTTCATCTGAAGAGTTTTCGACTTTTGTTTTTGTGCGGTCCCGACATTGGTCATAAAACTGGTTCAAACTCTGTTCAACAAACTGAGGTCATTATCAATGTCCATCTTCTCAAATGCCTTTTCTCAACTCTGGCTTCTTTGTTCACTAAAATCAAAAACTCTGATTGTTGAGTGCAGAGTGATAGAGCGAAGTGGAACTACACAGGCAGATATTCAAGTAATACATTTCCCGACGGGTCTTCTGTCCCTCATGTTGCTCCAGTGCTTTGCTCTTATTTACCCTTTCTTTCAGGCCCTTAATAAAATGTGTTCAGGTGGCTATGTTTTCTTTTGACACAGTCTGGGGCCATGTGGGTAGCCTCACAATACGCATTTCTGATTTTCTTCCCGCGAACCACACATCTGCAGTCTGTCCCCTCTAGCTTTAAGTGTTCTTCTGGGGTTTCCTACCTAATAGCGTGGAGAAACAAGCATACGGGGCCAATCTACATTACATTTCCAATTTTGACGATGAAAGAAGAAACGGCACAAACCTAAATGCCGCACCTTGTAACTTGTATTACCTTGGGTTGGAACCCAAATTACACCCGATACATATTTTCAGATTGCCTTGTCTCTGAGCCAGATGTCAACGCCACGGCCGTATTTCACAGTCTTGTGGTTCATTTGTATCCAATTGAACATAATCTGCTTGCGGTGCATAGTCCATATTATATATTTGTACAAGATTAATGGATTCCACTTCATGACCTCTTCTCGCATTGGAAAGTAGTCTACCTTTCTGTGGTCGAGGGTAGGCACACATGTGTTATGATGGCTCATCTAGGGGTGGTACGCTTTTCAGGCTTTCTGTGTATTATCCATCACGTAGTACTCTAGGTTAGGTGGCATGTGCCACTTCCAGGTCCAGGCTGCCAAAGCAGGAAAGCCAGCCACAGAGTTAGCAGCAAGCAACTGATCACCAGCTACAGGGATACTTCTTTTTAATGTCAGGATTAGGCACATGTCCAGGGATTTCCAGCACCACTGTGAGCCAAATTTCCCAATAGCATTTTTCAGTCATTTTCCCTGCAAAAACTTTCCTCATAAGTTTTCGTTAGGTTATCCTCCTCGAGCGCGAGAGTATCATAGTGTTCTCTCATCGAAAGTTCCGAGAGTACCATACATTTTGATTCATTTTTTTCACAGTCGTTTATCCCATCACACCATATCCTTCAGTCTGCCCTTGATAGGTATTGTTGGGTGTTGATGTGTGTCCAGTTAGGAAACTATAATCCTTCACCTCATTCATATCAGAGTTTTGGATGGTAACTCATAGGTGCCCTGAAGAAACATTGTTTATGCCGTCGTCCTATTAGAAGCCCTTTTTTCTTCTAGTAGTTTGAGACTATGCTGTGGCTCTGTGTTGCACCAATCCGTCGAGTCCGTATAGGTCAGTCATATAATAAAAAGGCAGTAGTTTAGATTCACCGCAGGCAATTAGTTATATTCGAGACTCCAGGTCCGCTTCAGATACATGTAAACCATCAATGTACCAAAAATGTACCCAAAATCGCTGCTAGTATCTGAAACAATTATTATTTATGTCCCGAGTCATATCTTTTGCTCCAAATCAAGGCTAATTCTGTACCTTGGGTGAAAGACGCGTCTACAAACACCAACCGAAAATTTGTCAGGGAATTCTTACAACCATCTTCATATTACGTTGTTCTGTTACGTTGGTCAGTGTCCTTGCTATATCTGCAAGGTATGTCTGGTCTATTTAAATCCGAAATGGGTTGAATCTGTACCAAATTTCCCAAAATTCAACCCAGAGTGAATGTTCTCGCATTAATGCATGCTTGCACAATTGTCCTGCAGATTTCTAATGGTCCGTTGGTCTTTGCACACCACATTTCGTCTGGGTTCTTGATGTCCTGTTGTGTTGATTGTATGCCAACAATTGAGGTAGGCACGGTATTTCACATGAAACTTCACATCCTTTTGTTTTCCTTGAATTGGATATAATATGTATGGCCGTCTGTAATCCTTTGTTAATGCGCATCTTACAACACTGTTGTCCCAGCAACGAAACTTGTGTGATTGTTCACCCGTCACATTCATTTTTTGTCGGTAATAGTTCAACCCACCCCGTCCCAGAGTCCAATAGTGCGAGTCATCATAAAGCTGAAGTTATGAGTTTCGTTACCTGAGAGACTTCCAAGCCTAACGTTGCTAAAGTATGAAACTATCGCCTTGTCTGGTTTCTGCTAATAGCATCTTTTGGCACCGAACAAAATTCAACACAAGTTCAAGACCTTCGGATGATTTAATTTCGCAGTGAAAAGCCTATGCTGTACAGATAAAAGGATTGGTATATGTATATACAAGGAGCCTGGGGGTGCTGTTAGGGTGGCTGTCTCAGGAAACGGCTTGGGGGCGTATATATAAGGTTGCGGTCCAGACGAGTGACATTTACCGCCAAAATGTGATTACGGCATTCAATTAGCAATCTGAAATGAAATTGTTGAGACTAAATAATGAAATATCGACAGAATGATAAAAGCGGAATATTATATAATATGAGCCAGTCAATAAGACCATTATTTTTTTAAATTTTTGACCAGATGTACGAGGCTATCCGTACACACTCTACTATCCGCATTTAGAGAGATAAAAGGCGTTAATACGATTAATCTTACCACCAGCCGTGTTGGGAAAATTATATATAAAATCAATTTTTTCAACATTCCAGATAGTGTTATCAGTGCTTGGACGATTTTATTTTCTCCAATCTATGAAAATACAACCTTTAGACCAAAAAAACGCGGGATATCGTTAAAGTTTTTCCTTGATGTTTACATTCGATACAGAAAACGAAGAAAGAACATAACATGATAATCATTTAAAACCGATGATAATCAGTTGTATGCGAATCTAGGGCGTAAAATGAAATCGGTCTACTTTGACACATTGTAGTGACCTGGGGTAGTATCAGTGAGACCCTGGCTTGATGTGAAAGGGTCATACACGGGCTGCAGACATCGCACGAGGGGAAAAACCGCAAGACACAGTATCCGATAGCAAAAACTCTTTAATTAAGGGGGTGCTATGTAAGCCATCTTGAGATCAGACACATGTGAAAACTAAAGAATTAAAAAATTTATGAAGTACATGGAAGGAAAATTTAACTTTTTTCTTTCAAAAAATGTATGCTCATCGTAAATTGAACATGACATGCATCGATTCTTTTTCAAAAAATAAATCATTTATCAAATACTTTGTAACTGAATTGGGTGGATAGTGGAGTAAAAAAATTCATTCGTTTTGCAACAATTACATTCTCAAAATTAATGTAACAACTTACAAGAAATAATAACTTTGAAGCTACAGGCGCAAGTGACAGTTGAAGTATTTTAATCTGTTTTTGCCCACATCACGTACCATTCAAACTGGTATTTATAAGACGCTTGGGATAATGTATGGTACCCCGAGGATATATTAAGAGTCCAGTCGGTTCGTAACCCTCCGTCGTCCAACTCCCCATCATACGAGCTCGCAACTAGAACCAATTTCCGAAAAATTGTACACAGTAAAATAGAACTAGCTATCAATATCGAGTGTGCATTCATCACATCCGCTCCGACAGATCAAAAACATAATTAAGAACGGCACCGCTTCATTATACTGCAACCTGAATAAAAGTTACAAACTCCGTAAAAATCTTGGTACATATTATAAAACTGATAATGAAGATTATACTTCATTTCGAGCAAACCAAATATATCTGTGTTTCCCTAGCAAGTCATGATCCACTCATGAGTGAGGAAGATCCCATGTTCACATTTCCAGCCATAGAAAACGGCTTCGTGTGACATATCTACACCTACCAATTTTTTCTTTAATTAGATAAGTGTAACTTGGTGACAACTGGTCAGCGAAACGTTATTTGGTTCAACTCTATGCAACTTTTGATAAACAATTTTATTTCATTTCTAATGATGGTGTTTGATTTACGAACCACGTGATCCCATAAAATCTTATACGCCCATTAAATATACGGCTGTATAATAAGTGTAAAGTAGCGGAAATTGGCATCTAAAAAGTTTGAGTGCAAAGGAGAGATTAGCTTGCCACAAGCGACAGACAGAGATTCTAAGTGGGTATACAGGAATGCCTTGATGATTAGGTATATATATTTGGCATGGTCCGTGTTGTTTTAATGTGAGCACTATAATATACCCTGGCCGTACAAAAACTACATTATTACACGCCCTACCATCAACCTTATCTAACTCGACGCTACCTTTCTCTATGAGCACGCCATATCATGAGTAGGTAATGCGCGTCTTTTTCTCACCCACGCTCCTAGGCTGATCGCACAGTTACGACGCAAGCGTGACTGCTCTTTCTGCTGCGGTGCTCTTGTTTTAACTCGAGGGGTCCATTCATTGTGACCGCGCCCTGGGCTGCGCCCCGTGGGCGTTCCGCATCCTCCCGACCAGAATAGATAGTGGTGACACTCGGCTCTATTGCCGACCCAGTTATCGAAGATCATTGAGGTACGTGTTGACTGGTCTGCGACACAGTCTAGGAGAGAAGAATCTTCTTGCACTCAACAGGTAAGTGGAGATCACGTGTACCCGAGAGATGGTCCACGATATTTACGAATAGCGGAGGGGATATTGTGCATGACACTCATTCACTCCCGGGGGACTTTTGACGCGTAATTTAAGATCGTGACGAGGTAAGCGAAGGACGTCACATCGGGGCACTATCGCACGGTGCCCTAAGAGACGACAGTCGAGCGTGTATGAATTACCTGAAGTCGACGATGAAGCGTCGTACCAAAGGACGAGCAGCACACATAGGCTTTAAAGTGCGCTGCCTTTCGGAAGGATTGCTGATTAACGGGAGGCGTGTAATGGTGGCCGTATAGTAGACTTTCTGCCGCCAGGATTCGGACGCAGGTCACGTCCTTCCCAGCTCACGGTATCACAAATATGACTATGCCCATCAGAGGGTACCTGAGCCGCTATGGCCGAAATGCAGATCGCTTGCGGAAATCCATGAGTCTAACAAAAAAACCTATGAGAGGGTTCCTATTACCAAACGCAGAACATCTCTGAATCTCTAGGATGAGTTGTGTGAACAGGGCGCATGACCTTCTGCAGAAACGGGAAGGCAGACCGTACTAATAAGATCGGACACAGAGTTTCGAGAAGTATAGCAAATGAGAATTCACATATCTCAATACGCACTGCTCCTCCAGTTGACAT
Organism: Ostrea lurida; assembly: GCA_903981925.1. Lineage (NCBI taxonomy): Eukaryota > Metazoa > Mollusca > Bivalvia > Ostreida > Ostreidae > Ostrea > Ostrea lurida. Next base: position 7,202 of record CAJDSM010093832.1, read on the forward strand.
TGGAACCGGCAAGGCCAACCGATTAAGCAGCATATCAGAGGGGATGGGACCAGTCATGGGCAACGAGGTGTGCAAGTTAAGTTTCAGGATAAAGTAACTCGTGAAAGTTGAATGGTTCGCATGCGCGACGATCGTAGCATGCCATTATAGATACATACATAAATCTAATGTGCGTTGTTAAAAACGAACAGGAGTTCAGAATCAGAGAATCCGCGATGGACCAGAAACAAAATGAAGGAAGATCATAATACAACCGATATATATTAAAAACTACAGACAGAGCTTTATTTAGAGAAAACTACGTCTGGTCAGGTCGTGTTTAATGATGAGCATATGGCCTCGGAGAAGCGAAAGCGACTAATACGCGCTGAAAGAGACTAGCTACGTTAGTCACTCGATCAATAAGATTGGCACCGACCGTGACCGCACGAGACACAAGGTCTTCAACCAATGGATAACATGTTTGCGAACGATTGAGATCTGGTGATCTTAGAATGTGTCTACCACAAGGGGGGCAATAAATCGACGGAGGGACCTTGATCCTGAGATCGGGATTAATGACGGTCAGTCGCCAGAAGGGGTGGGCATGTGCGCCCCATGTACCCCCCACACTCGTGGAAGCAATGACACGATGTGGGAAAATAATTGATATCCGAAGCTCTCTGCTTGCTATAGGGCGCAGATATTCAGCCTCGCAAGCCCTACCTGATCACGGCATTTAAGTGGTGATTTATGGGCAGGAGATTCTGATAGCTCGCAACAAGTAGTAAGACATTACATACACCGGAGTAGGCAGACTCGAAACGGTCTCACACCGTATTAGCGGGGTAGAAAAAAACGCAATAGAAATACTCTTAGCATTGTAGTCGTAATCCGATTCCGTGGAATTCTCCAGGGAAGCATCTAATTCCCATGCTCAACCCAAAGCGATATTACGTAAGAACCCAAAGAATTAACGACAAAATCTCATCTGACTTTCTTTACCTCGGAAATCTCCACTTGTTTTTGATATAAACGCAATACGATTATTTTCTATCCACACTAGGATACGTGAAAAACTGTTCCCTTCATATGCGTGCCCTTTCACTTCCGTGATCCCATTTTGATGCGATAACCTTTCCGTCCTGGCTACCTTAAAATCAACGGTAAACATTCAGGAACCTATCTCGCGTTTCCTAGGAAGTTGCGTAACAGTTCTTTCGGTACCAATACATCGGAAATACTATGACCTTTTTCGAAATAAAGACGGTTACTGTTGTGGCTTGTTACACTAATCGGTACGCCGCTTAGATCATCCCACCTTCTGGTCGTCCACTCGCAATCCGACCGTGGACTCTGGTTCTGTTTATCCCATACACAAAGGGTTTTCCATGACAGGTCAAGACATTTCTTGGCGATTGGAGGACTTGCGTCAGAGACATGAGAGCGGAGCTTCTTCTGCGATACTGCGATGGATGAGCGAGATTGTAACATCCACCAGACATCGGGTAAGACTTCCACATAGCCGTGTCGTGTTAGTGGCTGTTAAATACGCGTGGCACATGCGTGCGTTTCAGCGCTGCGTCATGAAACGTTCCCATACTGGCTTTTGGTTTCGGATTACGAGTCGTAGAGGAAATGACATGGATTTTAAAGGCTTTGACGAAATTCTTTATTGGTTAATTCTTTCTCCTTTTGATCCGGACTGAATGCGTACTTTTAAAGGCTAGAGATTAGTGGCGCCCGGGTCGGTTCCAAATTCTACTCAACATATCGGCTCAGCCAAAATAGAAAACTCCACGCCGTGATGCAGTTCCCTCAGTTATGGCATTTCTGTTCTGGCGCGAGCTTTCCCCGTTGATACTGTCTGTTTGTTAATAGTCACGACCATCAGGTCACTATCTTAGACAGGCACAGTCAAATGGCCAGAAAGAAGTTACCCCGCAACAATAAAAAACCGTAAATTTGATACACCTACCCTTTTGTCTTGTACATCAAGTAGGCTGATGAGAAATCGCTAAATCTATAATTCCATTGTCATAAAGGATCTACTATAAATCCGTAATCACTGGACCGGTTGTTTTGTCGTCAGCTTGCGTAAGAATTGTTTCCTATAAGGAATTATTGACCAGGTATCGGTTATTAGGTATACGCGATTGTATGCAGCTTCTGGGTTTGACGCGCCATTCTCAGAAGAATCGAAATTTGGAGATGGCCGTAAGTCGCTTGTGTCCGGCTTAATTCCTCTCACAGAAAGTTCAAATCTCATAATAGACGTATTCAACAGCTTGAATCTCTAGATCTTCTGTGTACCTTATTAGTTCACTCAGAGTCCCCTTTCATCTTAACTCCCTGCCTTGCAAATCACACTGTACATTCTGAAGTTTTTAATAAGCAGCTGTATAAATAAACACGTATACGTTTTAAGAAATGCTGGCAGATTGAAACACAAAATCACCATGCGGTTTATACGCGATGAAGAAAAAATTATGAAAGGGTAATACGTTTGGCACGAGAGATAAGAAGAACTCGGGTAAAGTGCTAGTGTTCATTTTTAGCCATTTGACAACCACAATGTCACGATTTCGTAGCAGTCACAAGCAAATTATGTCCACCGACTGGTTTCTTTTTAGCTAGCTCCTTCCTCGGGGTATTAGGGGTCACTCGGCGCAGACGTCCGGATGTTGTTCTGTGTTTCATAAGTTAACGATTGCACCGGGCTCCACACAAACATATACCCAAGTCCATGGTGAGTTCTTTCAGAACCATAAGCACTCCATCTTCAATAATCGGAATTGGGACGACATTCCGTCTAACGAGCACTCTAGGCAGTATACTGAATTTTTTTTCCCTGCTTTTTTTCAACTCCATGGCTTATTAATACAACGCGCTCGATTACTGCGACCGATATCCCTTATAGGACATGGGGAGGTTCTCAGGTTTTTATTGGTAAAAAAAAAAATAAACTGTTTTTATATTAAACAAATACTTTGCGAATAGAGAGAACACCCGGGCTTGGAGCCAACTGCTATGGGGTCAGATTTGCTAATGACCCCTCAGCCCGAGGGCAGGGTTCCTACAATCATGTCTAGTTGGAAATTGAGTTCAAGAGGGTTTTTGGTGTCCGTCGCGTGCGCATTTTTTTTCTTCCAAAAGCTCAGGCCTTACTGCGGCTAACATTCCGTTAGAGAGAGTTCGGATTATAGTACTCTAACCACATATTTGGTCACACTCAACCGGGAAATCCTGTGTTCTTTATAACATCTGATTTCAACTTTTTATACTTAAAAAAAATATTGTAATATTTACTTCTTAGGATAGTCTATGCTTCATGCATTTCCTATTAATAGGGAATTCTTTTTAGAGACATTGTTCAATCAGGCGAGAGTAATATAAAACCTGTGCTTGTTTCTGTATTTGGGTAGACCTTAATTCACGCGGATAGTCGTTTAGATTAAACGGCGGATTTCTCAACATATCGGGTGCTATGGGTATTATTTCCTCGATTCGTCCAAATGTTGCGGCTCCTATCATCTACCTGGGCATAGTTTGCTGGAGTGGCATGCCACAAAAGAGGGAGGCCGACCCAAAGGAGGCGTCATCGGGCTGCAGCAGGACTCGCTGCTATTTTGTTCATTTTATCTCCAACCAAATAAATCATGCTACAGAGAGCAAACCGAAACTCGCTTATGCCTTCGAGTTGCGGTCAGTGGCTTGGCGTGATTGGCAGAATGCGAAAGCCGCTATGACTGGTTAGGCACAGAGGACATGGGCATTCTTCGTAGTCTGTATTGGGCGATTGTATCATAATATTGGGAACGATAGCGATGAAAGTATGATTGCCCGATCAATAGTATCTGACTTATATCGAGGTATGCTATGGTTTTCGGTGATGTGCTGTGGTTATTTTAAATGTTTCCCATTGTATTAACAGATCTTCGATGTTCGTAAGTTTGTAACATTTCATGCCCACAGTCACTTAGCGTAGAACAGCAAAGTTCGGAGTAGCTTGGGTAAATTCGGGGAGGTTTTTTAGGTATATTTGCCCTTTCAATTCGTTGAGATCCATGCTAATGCGTCCACTTGCCCGGTAGACCGTTACAACTTGAGAATTAGGTTTTACGAACATCATGATATGTACTTACGATTAGTTGCAGTTAAGATCTTGCCCTGACACTCGCGAGATTGGAATGGCGTTTAGTGTTCGATTGTTGGAATGGTCATTAATGCCTTTGTGACCGCAAACAATAATATAACGCAAGCGAAAATAACATTAGTTCATTACAAATAGGCAGACAAAAACAGGCTGTTAAACATCATGCAGAATTGGCAAGTTAGAATGGGATATAATACCCATCCCTCTTCCTCATTGTGATTTGCGTACCTGCGCGCAGCGAGTTAAATTGGCTATTACGTTTGCAGAACATATCCAAATTTGGTGTTTGCCTAAAATGAGCCGCCCATCCTTTTTGCTTGATGAAGTATGATGCAGTCGTAGTTATTTTTCACCCGGGTTGACGGCTGGACTTGACAGCGTCTTTTAGATGTGTTTCTTACGACCATTAGATTGTCGCTGTCTGAGAAGGGTGAAGAGGAATCACAGGCCATTCAGGAGCTTCGTCCCATTTTATAGATTGTACGATCTGCACCAAATGCTTGGTAAAATGCACGTCGTTGGACAACTAGTTTCAAGACGAAATGCCCGTTTTTTGATATCGAAGTGAATACTTTAATAAGAATTTCATAAAAGATATTATGTCTCGAAAAATAGTGAGGCGCTGGAAAAGAGTAACGTAAGAGTCATGGCTAAATTTACCGGGTTTCCCGTCTGGGCACTTTTTAGACAGTGTACGGGTCACATGAGCTCGGTGGTAATAACTACGACATTTTCACACTTGCATTATACTAATAGCCATGGTATTATAGAGATAGCGAGGTCACTGTCGAACCTATCTTTCCCCTCTCATACACTTCTCGAGACAAATGATGGTATAAGTAGCTAAGCTCTATTCCCCGTATAATTCAGAATAGCTTAGCGTCAAAGTCATTTATGAGCACTCGGGAGGATTTTTCAGGAGTTAATTCACAAGCCCCCTTTCTTTTTACTGGGAATTATATCAGGCCAAAACAAAAGCGGAAAGCGCAGTCGGGTTGTTGCATTTACGTGACAAGATTGTGTGATCACCGTGTATTTTTGGTTGGATCGGTATGTAGTCGCCCGGTTCGCTTCAACTCATAATGTGACCAGTCCGGGATGCATTATCCGCCACCTCGCAAGAATAGGAGTTGGCAGCAGAGCACCAAAGCATTGCATGGGCAGAGTATCAACTTAATATAACATCCTTTCAGTGGAAATTAATAATATTTCTCTGTCTCCTAACTGACCACAGGATAACTTATTTTTTTTGGCCTATTGTCTATCATCCATCGTTGCTAGCTTTAGAAAGGTGCACTACAACAAAAAAAAAACAAGATACAAAAAAGGAGTCGTATGTTTTGTTGCGCATTAGCTAGGCTAACTTAATGAAGACCGTACTGAAATGTGAAACGAACAAGATTTTGCATGTAAGTCTGACATTGCTTGCTTGCGTCGAAATTAGCACCTGGAGGCAAAACAAAGAATCTCGTATGGTGTGACTTGTGTGTACGTGGCATTAAAAATGGGAACACGCAGAATACACGTGTATTCTAAGCGACGTGACCTACTAATCGTGCTGCTCCTCTCGTATTGCTTTGTGCTGCAACGCCTATAGGCCCTGTGCATTGCTCCGTTCCAGTAATTTCCTTTTGATAGCCTAACTCCCGCTTTCAAGACGCCTGGGGACAAAGCGTCTGTACCGTCCCGCCTTGAGGGGGAAAAGGGTAGATTGTCGCGACTATGTATCGGGTGGTATTGCCTCGGGCGAGTCCGCACGCTACATCGGTCCTCTTTGCAAGATTATCTTGTGATTGCCGGGGAAGTGGGGAAGAGGGGCCTCGACTTTTTACTTGCCACATCTATATGGAGAGGTGTTTTCTTAGGAGCCAATTGGGGAGCGGTTCATGGCAAAATTCTGATGGGTTGGAACGGGGTTGGGTTCTTTTGGTATGCCAGGGGCCAAGAGGCAAGCCGAGAGATTATTTTCTTTGCTTTTACAGGTGTACGTTTTCCCTTTCTCCGGTGAGGTTTTTGCTTTGTTCATACTCCACTTCTATAGTTGGTTAAGTTACGGCTTTCTTCTAGGGCTTTTCTTTAGGATGGATCAGAAAAAGATTAGAAACTATAAGTACTTTTATGAAACGACTTTCTGTTTTTATTATTGGGGAAATAGTTAAAAAAGGGGATTGTCGTTATACGTTTGATTGTCTAGAAATTATAATTTGTGAAGGAAGAGAAGATGAGGAGAGGAGTGGGCTATTTAGTGTAAGTGTGTTGATGAGATCTCTTTCTGGGGCCTCTATGTCCGTGTTCTGTCCTGGTCAGATCTCGGAGCGCTTGGTAATACATAGGTAGTATATAGGATTGCTCTCAGATTTATAGCATGTTGAATACGTAAATATTCAATATCCTGGGTAACTCTGGGGTTGCTACTCTTCCGTTTTCAGCTTAGTATGTGGTTATTCTTGAGCTAGATGGTTATCGAAACATTTCAATAACTTCATAATGGCGTTCAAGTTTAAGGGGTACGGCTTCAATTCAAGAGTAAAGCAGCGTGGTAATATATCAAGCCAGGTTTTGGTACTTCTTACCTTGCCACTGTTTGAAAACATGTAAATACACACGTATCAGTGCTATCATATTTTTCTACATTTTGTTCTTTGTTCCTTTTTGATGAACTTTGGTATTTGACAACTACCTAAGGAGAGACAACATTTTTAATCATTGTCTTAAGGTCAACATAAAATTCCTAAAATTTACACGTTGATCGTCTTTCCTGTCATCGGAGAGTTTAAATCAAAGCGAGAATTTTTTCTTTTGTTTTTTGAACGTTCTGGATACGGGCTGGAAATTGTCTAGATCGGGACCATGTTTTGGCTTCTGGTACGGCTTTCCGCGCAGGTGGGTGCAACGTACTCCAACACAATGAAGAAAGTATCAGCTCGCGAAACTACTGTGGACGGGGAAGGTTTCTATAAGAACAATATGCTTAGGAAAAAAAGTAATAGACAACATACCTGCCACTATTTTGAGACCACGATCAACGTATAACCAATAGATGAACCCTTAAACAGCGCTATAATACCCTCACAAACAAACATACTATCGAATTGAGAATATCAACTCAAACCACATGCAACCAACTCTAAAAATCAGGCGGGATTAGTGAAAATAACATGCAGGGTTTTTAACTTCATTATTCTCATACGATAGTTGTGATATCCGTCTTTTTTCCATAAATACCAGAATTTGTGCCAGAATGTTTAACAAATTACGTGAATCTTCAAGATTTCCTGTGATGGCGACTGTCTTTACAAAAATAACTATTTAGCGTCTCGTAGAGAAGCGGAGTGAATTATGCAACGCTATAACGGTATGTACATATCAAAGGCAAGTGCAATATCACTGGTGTCTCGAAAAAGATAGTTATGTACAAAATGTATGTGCTTTAATTTTTATAATTGATTTATTTTATTTTTACAGTTTTATAATCTGTTTTTCAAGGAATGCCTAGGTCTTTTAGATTTTATCAAATTTTTTATCTTCAATTGGGTGTGTGGTTCACTTAGAGGTCTGAACATTTTTGTATGATGTTTTAGTGATTATTCCTTTCTTTTGTAGGCTTAAATTCTAATTATACATCTTAAAATATTGACATAGCGTTTGCAATAATTGCTTGGAGCTCCAATTTTAGTTGCTTTCAAACACATTGAAAAAATTTATTCACTAATATTTATGTACATTTTTTTTTTTTTTTCCAACATTGCTAAAATTTGTTATTGACACTTTGACTTTGGATATATCATATATTCTTGGATCTTTTGTGATAAGCCTAGGTCATTCAGACATAAATTAAATTGCTTTGGAAAAATAAAAACCATTCTTTGGTTGACTGGTAGATTTAGTAATATGTTTGGAAGTTAGAATGTGTATTTTAAATACTGAGTGCTATATGCCATTTTACGGTTTTTCTTTTCTCAGGCAATTCGCGTGAAGTGATTTTATCTGTATATTTACCGCCAAGTGTGTACGAACGCTCCCTTTCGGCTGATGATGTATCAGATCAATGGGCACCTACATTTTATTACCTGGTAAGGACGTTGTAAATGCTTTCTGCCGAGCGCTCCAACACAGTCTTCCTGCAACTAGAATGATCTCGTCATATGCAATTGGCTTAAAACTATGTTTCGGAGCTAAAGATAGTTAAATAGGCTTTGGGCTCTCTTAAAGAACGGGGCCATACTTAATTTAGAATCTACTTCAATGAGTATTTGGCAGATTCCGTATTGAACGAGATCAACAGCGGACCGCTTCTCCAGTTTGTAATCGCCGTAGCGTTTTGACCTCCATCGGGCGATATCTTCAGGGCCTTTTCATCGGGAGAGGTACTATTCCTTATGGGGTGATTGGAAATTCGTTGGTTGTCTTGATTTAGTGCACAACTGATAGGAGGTAACTGCTAACACGTGTACATTTGGCCGAAATTGTATCCATAACTTAGCTCCGAAAATAAGACGGTGGCATGCTGCCACTGCAGTCCCGGAAAATAAAGTTTTCTGGAAAAGACGCGATTGACTATTCCTTTATTTTTTAACCAATGACTTTATCTAAAATTGATTATTCAGTCATGATTATTGTTCGACTTGTGGTAACGCTCGCTTTATCCGAGGGACTGGCTAGAGTTGCTTATATCAAGTCCACTTCTATCAGGAATGTGCACCAATAACACACCTTCACCCAAGCCGAGGTCACACAACGAAATTGTAGCTTTCATATAGGGATGTAGCCTCTCCTAAATATTTTCAGTTTGGAGCCTAAAATAACATAGGTCTGGCTCCAAGTGCCGTGCGATTTGTAATTTGCCGACTTAATACTCCAATCTGAAGATTTATCTCGCGGTTTTTAAACAGGCAGGAGGGATAGTGAGCAATCTCAGACTGAGGTAAGGATAAGCGATCGTTTCGTCAATCTACTGACTTTTGCTCGAATCAAAACAGATTTTGCGTGATAAATTAAATGAACTCGGTTATTTCGATGATCGCGTCTTTTATCGCCGCGATAATTTCCAGTCGGATACTTCGATTATCAATTGGGAGAATGGCTTTTATCGCTTTCTTCCATTCTTTTTATCTAATCTCAAAAATGAGATAGAGCTGAAGCGTGACGTGGAGATCGCTACGAGGGTGATGAGCGCTCCATTACGTACTTGATAGGTAGTTTCATTTGTTAGCGGATAAATGAGTGTATCTTGTTGCACTTATTACGTTGGCGATTACCGTAGGTAAAGGAAAGCGCGGCTTATGCATGGTGGTAATCGATAACATCACATAATCAGGTACTATTTTCCTGATATCTCCGGAAGGGTTCCTTGCTGAGATGTCAACTCAGCTGAGCGTATTATTTTGGTAAGGCCACATCAATATTTGAAGTATTCCTCTAGTAACCCAGCAATTTGTTTTTGACCCAAATTCCTGTTTTATTTTGTGTACCACTACCGAGTTGCCGGATAGATGGGGTTTACACGCCAGCATCATCACCACTATGGTGATTCATGTTTCCAACTGAATAGGCTCCCAAATAAGTGGTGTCTCGTAGGTATAATCTTGATAACTCGCCGCACAGCTCACGCTTCATAGAGACATCGTCATTATCTATTTATTAACTTAATTTAGAAGAAAATTACATACGTACAAGCTTGATTGCAACAACAAAAGAATCTAAGTATCCGCTCTACAAATAGGACACCATGCTCGTTTTCAGCGCCCGGTGAGGCACACCATAGCAGCAATGTCTCATAATGACCCACAAGGACAGAAATGCTAGTTACTCAAGATCTCTTTCTCTACACAAAGACTGCCAGTTGAAACATGCATTTACCATGGTGGTGGCTGGACCCTCTAAATCGGGTAGAACAGAATTTGTGAAACAGCTGGTGCAAAATAAGCACTGGATTTCACCACCTCCAGAAAAAAATAGCATGGTGTTATCGAGAATGGCA
>CAJDSM010093834.1:7928-24989 GCA_903981925.1 Ostrea lurida
TGTTCCGGTCTACTAACAAAGGCATTATGAAATTTGCTTATAGATTGTGATGCATCCTACGACTTGACATTTAACCCTTCTCCCTTAAAAACAATAGGCATCTTCCTGTCAGAATACCGCCCATTTCCCGATAAGATCCATTGAATTTATGAATTGTCTCATAAACTGTTGCCACAAAAATGTCGCTCTAGCCGTGTAGTATATAGACGAAAGAATAGGCGGGATGCCATAAGATCATACTAATAGGTCCCAGATGACAACGGCCAGTAATACGACAATAGCATCTGCAGATCGACATGTTCCAGTCCCGTTCTCTGACGGAAATAGAAAACGAGTACGCAATATCGAGGTCGAGAATAGCATGGACATGTAATTATATTCACAGAAATGCCTTTGTTATGATTTAGTTGGCAGTGATGTGAATACGTATAGCCCATTGATAGGTTCATCAATCCTAAGTAAATATTCGTGAAAACGTGCATTGATAGGTTGTATACCAAGTAGAATATCTTAATTCAGTGAACCGTGCTCATTTCCAAGAGCGCGTTAGCTAAATTACAATCAAATAGGAACAAGATGTGATGTTGTTGTCCACGGAATCAAAGAGGGCTATTCCCGCGTGGTTGAACCATTAAGTTAAGATAGTTTTTGGTAAAGACTAGTGTTTGTTTGATCCTCTGCAGTGATCTGCCCTTAAATTTTCGCTCTCATATCGCACAGATTGATTGCTATGCGAAAATAATTTTTCTTTTTTGAATTGAAATAGTTCAAAGGTACAAGATTTTGACCATATGTGGGATCACGTGACGTTAAATCGTAGGTTTCATAGCTTTCCATTGGTGCAACACAATCAGATGAAAGGTAATTATGATGATCTTCAGAATTGCGAATTCCTAGACATATGTGCGATCTTACGACTGTTTACGTACTGTGCACTGATTGTTTAGGCTAAGTTAACCTATAGCATTGATTCCTGATTGACTTCTTGCACCTCTCTGAACCTTGAAATAATTATATGGTGTCATGCCTCGTCTGCCATAGGTAACAATTTATGATAGGTTTTTAGGTGATTCCTACTAGATGAATGTGCATTTTGTCTATAAAACTTGTTACTAATCAGTATGGTTACACAAAGATTTTTCGAAAGCAATAAGTTCTATAGTATAAGAGACCTTGACCTATATGAACCCGTGCAACTTGCGAATACAGGAGGGTGCATCACTTTAAAGTTCCCTTGGGAAAGACGTGGTGCAATTTGAAAGGTTTTTGATGGATCCACTGATGATTAATACACTTATCTTTACTTTATATATGCTTGGTCACTAGTATACCAAACCACAATATTCCACAGCACAGCTATCTTATGGAAAAATATTACACAGAGTTTCATGAGACTTCGCATTCGCTTGTTTTTCCGGTATATTGGTCTCTCCAACTGCGTACGACTAGCGAGCAAGAGAAGAATTAAAGAAAGTCTCTACCTCAATCTCCAAATAACTAGGCTACTAACCTTTTTTCGAATTTCAATGAGCAAAATTCCTCTTTTGATGAGATTCTGGGGACAAGCAACATCCATTTTATATAGTTAATTCCTATATACAAGGTGGTCGCAAATAGGAAAAATGAAAAGAGATTTTTCAAGATAATCGACTAATTTGGGAGCTTGCCCTGTATGGAGGTATATTGGGATTTTTACCCGTTATTCTGAATTACTTCACAGTCAGACTATCATGTTTGTCTGTGATTTATTGGGTCATAAGCGTTTTTCCAAGGTAATTGCGCACTACTGGAAAACAACCATTTTTTAGGAAGGAAGGTTCCATTTATTCATCTTGAAACGTGAAATAAGAATGTTCCTTCCTAAAGTCTGAAGGATGCTGACCTTTTTCAATATGTTGGATCATAACTCTTTGCTTACTAATTTCTATTTTTATTAAAGTTTTTTTCATATGTAAGCAATTGAGAGGGGCTGAGAAAAGACCCTCCTTTGAGTTTGTCTTTTTCTACGGCGAAAACATGATTTTTTGACTTTCTGGTTTTTTCATTCGGAAAAGGTCATATATTCTAGAAAGAAAACGAACTCTTCCAAAGAGATGAACAGGCGAGAGCAGGCTGCACCTCTTGATGGCTAATCTGGGGTGATCCACTGGATCGTGTCCTATTTAAATCGATTTTATCAATATTAAGCCAATTTCATTGTGCAAAGGCCGGATTCGAGTTATTCGCATTCGAAAGAATGTTTTTTGTGACGTTGAGCGGCGGTGGCAAGCGACATGAGACAGCTTGTAATTTCATATGTTCAACAAGGGCTTTCCGACGAAAACTGTTCGCAAGGTTTGTTGCCCTAATTATTGTGTCTCAATAATATCAACTATCTGTTTTATGAATCTATTTATAAATTTTGACATTATAATCTGTGTTTTTACATAACATAAAGAAAGCTCGATACTTGCATTAAACATGGTTATTCATTTTGAGGGATAGGGCAGTGCTTTCCCCGGAGTCTATTGTTCTCTGGATCCACTCAAAGTAGCCGATCTTTATAGCCACTAGTCGAACAGATTAGTTCATTCTTTGGATTCGGCAATATCCATTTCTATTACCAGACTGAGCGAACATAAGTGACAATGTGTTACAGTTGTTACTGGAGAGAAATCTTGAAATAATTTTTTCCCAATTTAAAAGAGCAATCTCTTGTTATCCTACCGCATTTTAGACCAATAATTACTGGGCATCGCCGACCATGTGCCATTTCGTGGTCATTTTTCACCATTGTTGGTCTATGTTGTATTTGCAGAATGGCTGATCCGCTCTCTTACAAATTAATTGAATGGATTTTTTTGGTTCAGATCAACAATATCCCTAATAAACGCTGTCTTGCTAACTGGTTTCCAACCTCCCTAAACGCTTTACTACACCTTGGACCACGGGATGCGGCCTTCAGTATGGGGACACAGTAGCTTACTATCCGACGTCTGACGTCATAACTGAAGTAGGAAACGATTTCAGATTCTTGGACGATTTGTACGCTTTGGGTTTGTTGCAGTATCAATCGTTTAAGCTGTCATACTTCTGTCAGGTGTCTTACCGCCAAAATTATTTTTCTGCAGCAAACTCTTACTGTGTATAGTGAGTTTAATTACGAAGAAGATCGTCCACTGGATTGGGGTACTGGGACCGGGACCGGATAATTGAGATCTGGAATTTATTTTACCCGGATGAAATGAGTTCCTTTTCTGTTGAAGACTTTGTCCTTGACACTGTTTATAATTTTATTTGTAAACAAATTTCATTTGTTTTTCCATGGAGCGTCATCACTCTGTGTAATTATGAGCATTTCAAGTCTCAATTAAAACTTAGAACGTTGGTAAATTGCTTCCTAGACAATACGGATTAATAAATTAATTCCTATTGTTAGCGATAGTACGTGTTGGTGGAGTGCGAGATACAACATTTGATCTTAGATTATTTTGTATTAAATTATGAGTATTTGGTTGTAATTATTTATGTTTTTTATTTTCAGACTAATTGTGTTCGTTAATTTTTCAAAATAATATATTAAGCTGGCTTATTTGTCTTGTTGTTTTTCTTACAAAATATTTGCATTGTTTACAGAGATATAAAGATCTGGTTAATCTCATGATCTAGAAAAGAATTGGTAAATCTAAATGATACCAGGCATCGGAGATTAGTTTTCACTCATAATTGAGACTCCACCCGTAGAATCCAGGTTGCAATCCGTTTGTCCTATACATGGGCCTGTGTGAGACAAATGGTAGATGGTTTTCTGCTTTTCTTATCATGTCATTTTCCATTAGCAAGTTTCTTTCATAGCGGCCCTGGGCTAAATGTGGAAGTTCCTATGTTTATACTAGGGCAAGATAATTCGATTGGAATTTTTATTTAAAGTTTTTAATCATGTATCACCATTTATTGCTTAGCTACCAAAAACACTTTATTTTGCTTCATGGAGCTCTATTGTAAAGTTAATATTAGGGCCACTGTACTAAGTGGGAGTATCTTTGCTATGAACATCTTTAGAACGCACCATGCTTGGTTTCTGCTAAACACATTGTCTAATGGAAAACAGGTGTAACAGACCTTTAATGACACGCCTGTGATTTACTTATTGTTATAATTTTGAGGTGTAAAAATTTTCATCCCTCAGGACAGCAAGGCGTGCAATTCGTCCATTGACCTATTTAGTACTATGTGTTTCTCCCTCAAGTCAGCTGGCAGATTCAGGATTTCTTGTCGAAGACGTTGGAACAAGGGGGGGAGGGCGGTGGTTCTGAGATATTGCCGGTGGGAGGGGGGGGTGTTCCAAAGTAAAGCCAAGTGGTGTACAGGGCGGGGAGGTACCTGAGTTGTTAGAAAGCTTCGACTACTTATTTTTCCACGTCTTTATGTGTTTGCACGCGGGCTGAGCACGGGGGCTCGAACGCATCGACCCCCCGACCACGAGGCGAAGAGCTCTACCACTGGGCCACGCGCGACCGGTTTCTATGATAATAGTGACCTAGTAGAAAAGATAAGTGCTCTACGTACCCGGAACATATTGCTAACTGTTTGGATTGTCAAGTGCAGTTTGAATCCTTTATGACCTTTTGACAATACCGGAATTCAAAGGAATTATATTCATCATAGTACTTTGTGCCATATGTATGAACAGTGACTTAGGCAGAATGAATGCTCTTAAGCCCAGACACAATTCGTACTAGATATTCCGATGTGCTTGACGCTTTGCCCTTTTGACCCCAAATTCATAGGAAACACCTTTGTCCCAGGGGTATACCATAATGCACGATATGGCGAGGCTACACTACAAGTCTGGGACTATTCTGTCTACAGACGGATGAACAGAACAACCGATTTCCAGTAGACACAAACAGACCCCCCTCCAACTTGTTGCAGGGGGTAAAATTGTACAAGAGGCCCACAGCCTTAACGGTTTACCGTGAGTATAGTGCCCACAACAGGGATCTCAATATTTCATTTCTTAACCTTTCAATCAAAGTATTTTATTCTACATGTAATATCTTAGAGAGAGTATCATATGCATGCATATGATCCTTTCTAATATAACACAAGAAGATTATCATTCAACTCGCACGGATTGCTTCAAGAATTTTTTAATGATAACCATGATTGGCTACTATTGAATGTCCTGTGGCTTGACCTTGACCGTTTTGACCTACAGTCTTCCTCATGAGTAGTATATATGTATGAATATGTGATCTAGTATGAAAGGTAAGCTCTGGGAACCCGGAAACCATACACTAGTGCTACTGTGATGTCAAGTGACTTGACCTCTTGCTCTTTTGACTCCTAATGTCCAATAGGAAACACTTTTGTCCCATGGGTAGACCATATGCATGATATGTGAGCTCTAGGTGAAAGGCTACGCTGAAAGTCTGGGAAGCCAGTTTTGTCCTACAGACGTGGATGGACAACAATCGTGATTCAAGTACCCCCCCCCCCTAACTTGTTGCAGGGTGATGAATTATATAAAACTCCTTCTCATGCCAAATATCATGTTACTTTCACATGTAATAAGCAATAGCGAGGAAAAAAAGATGTTTTCAAAGTTTTGCGATATAACACTAGTACCAAGCCCCCCCCCGGTCAGAACCCCACCCCCCGGGGATCACCAAATTTACAATTTTGGTAGAAGTCTTCCTGCTCTAATACTGCATTTGGTTGCCTCAAACATGTGCGGTGTAGAGATAGATTTTTGAAAATTGTCAATTTTGCCCAACCCCAAGGCACCATGTGAACCTGAAAATTTACAATTGTTAGTGGCCCACTTGAACCCAATGATTGCTTTCAAACCAATTTGAAAAGAAATTGGACTGGTGGTTTTATCAGAGAAAGAAGTTAAAATGTTCAATTTTCAATCTGTTAATTCTGGACGACGGACGAAGACCATGCAATAGGTGCACCTGGTTTACTCAGGTGACCCGTAAATAACTTTTCCGGTCCTTCAACCTACTTACATAGATATACAAGAAACGATGTCTTATCAATTACAATCATAAGTTTGCACACATTATTCAGTTTGATATTATCTGTGACGAACTTGAATGAGAAGGACACCCGAGAACTGACAGATGTGCTCATATTTTTGGATATTTTCTTAAGTCTTGACTTAATGGCAGACTGAAAAACGTACATTATATGATAAACGTGATGAAACTTTTGGCTTTGGCAATTGTCGAATTTCCTTTTTTATGTAGTACATAACCACTATCACCTGCTTTATGGTGTGTATGTCCTCAGTGATTCGATACGCAAGGCACGCCATGCGTATGATATTTTTTAAAGCGGGCCCAACTACTAACCAAAAAGTATGTGCAGGGGTAAGACGAATCTCGTTAAAGTCATCTCACAATTCTATCGTCGCTATACTTGACCTTGTTTTGCGATGACAAAATATCACTAAGTCATAAAATGAAAAGTTTCATAGCTATTTGTGTTGAGAAGCTGTCCATTTTGCTTACTAAGATTTGACTAGCGGGTAATCCCGTTTACTTTATTTCACTTACGGGCGTCACGGCGGGTGTGACCGGTCCAGCAGAGGAGCTACTCCTCCATGGCACCTAATCCTACTTCTTTTCGGAGGTCCGTGTTGCCAACACTCGATTTGTATAAGTGTTTTTGGAATTAATGATTATGTACGTTTTAAACACGATGTTACTTCGCCTATTTTGTTTGGAGCATTACCGATTTGCCGGCGAGTGCTGCAAAATCTATGGCCTCATGCTGCACTCAGGGCATTTGAGCAGGGAGGGATCTTTCGTGCACAGTCCTGCTTGGGACACCGGGGACCTCGGTTTTCCCGGTTTCGTCCGATGATCGCGCCCATTCAGTCGCCTCTTACGACACGCAAGGGGAATGCTGTGGGCCATTCTTAAACCGGTGAACCCACACGGGTCCCCGGCGCGAGGGCTAATCAAAGGAAAGTGACCATCTGTATTATGAAGGTCTGGTGACCCAGAAATTATCACTTCTGCTTTCTTAGCAGAGTACAATTATGCAAGTGTTCAAAACTGGTACAATGAAAAACTTTTGAGTTATTCGCATCACAACAAAACATGTTCCGAATAGACGGGATCTGACAGCAAACAAGGTGCGTGCCGCTGATGGAACTCCGAGAATTATAGCATTTTGCCCTTATTGTAAGGGTACAAATGTGCAAAGTGTTAGAAACTGTACGATAAAACTTTTGAGTTATCACATCGAAGAATGTTTGACGACGGACAGAACCCAATAATTTAACACTTTTGCCCCTTATTGTAGACGTACAATTGTGCAACAGTTCAAAAACTGTACGATAAAAACTTTTTTGAGTTATCGCACACAACTTCGGTTATCGCATCAAAACGAAAATGTGGACGGAAAGACGAACGGAACGGGTGGACGGCAAAGACAGAAGTTATACAACTTCTGCCTCTTATTGTTAGAGTTACAATTGTGCAAGTTTCAAAACTTACGATCAAAATTGCTTTTGAGTTATCGGGCGTCACAACTAAAATATTGACGAGACGGAACAGACGGACAATGTGAATTACTATCAGGACAACCCGCATTTCATGCGGGCCCTTAACTAGCAATGCTATAAGGCAGAAGATAACGAACACTGATCAATATTAATCCCCGTATAGTCCCATATAAATATCCATTGATTATTTTATATGTTTTTTAATGTTTACGACCCATCGATGAATATCTCCTCAATGATGGAACGTCACCATTGCCAGTGAAGGGCTGCAAAATTTGGCCTATTGCTCGCACTCATGGCCTTTGAGCAGTGAGGGATCTTTCGTGCCACATCTGCGTGACAACGTGGGCCGTCGGTTTTCTCGGTTATCGAAGGACCGCCCGCAGTTTATGTCGTCCTGTAAAAGACACCAAGGGGATGCTGGGGACGTTAATTCTAACCCGGATTCCCACGAGTACCAGAGGCGGAACTAGGGAGGAGTAAGCTAACTTCACATTGCACACCCGTCGTGAGCTCCGGTTCTTTTGATCACGCCTGTAGGTCAAACGGTTTAAACACATCAGACAACATCGAACAATGATGGCAGGTCAACTGGCTAAACTAAATCCGTATAAAGACACTGAGAATTTGGCGAAATCTGCCTTTTAAACGCTGACTGTCTGAAATGCCCTGCAAAACCAACTTCTTGTATGCCTAGCTCGATTTCAAAACTCTCATACGCAAAACAATGCCTCTTTTGTATCAAATATTTGAGAGACAACACACACATTTCCAGGTGATGATGCAATATTGCAACATAAATATGAGATAACTGACGAGAAGCTGAATATCGTTCCCCGATTGTCCATGCGAAAGTTTAAGCTTGTTAGTTTGCCGTTAATGGTTTTATTTTCAATAAAATATCCAAGTACGAAAGCAGACAGGGAAAGACATGTTGGTGTCTTTAATTTCTATTTCGCTGGGTATATTTAATTACATAGGAATAAAAATCATTATCATTAATTTACATAACAACTCGTCAATATAACGAAATGTCGAATATAAGGCCATGCTAGAATATCTTCTTTTCATGTAGAAAATTTAGTCGAATTCTGGTAAATGTATAAGTTTTAGCAATACGTCCAGAAAGTTGCTGCCCTTTGACGCACGTCAATTACATTCCTGAAGGAAGTAAAGACAGGGCTGTGGTAAATTGAGAATATAGTTGTTGGTTACAGGTAAGAAATACAGCAACTCACATTTTTATAGTTAATGTAGAACTGGGCCCTGGCCTTTCTTTGTTTATCATAATATTGCTTCACAGAAAAGGCCATTTCGTAAAAACAAAAATGAAATGTGTGAAACACTAAGAAATGTTTTAACTGTTCAAATAGACTTGTAATTGAAAAAACCATTGTTTTAAATTGGGACGTTTACAGCATATCTCAATATATGTAAGAAACAAAACCTTGGCACAACCTGTTCTCAGACACTCATTTTAAAATCAAATATCCCAGGTAACCTAAGGAATCCTTTTCAAAACATGTTATGTTAGGGTGTGTATTAGGAGTATGAATAAACATTTTGAGCGAGCACTTTTAAAAAAAACGTTTTCACGTTTGTTATTGAAAATGATTTCTTGAAGCTGTTCACCGTAATGTGAATAAATATTCCTTGTTACTCGATTTTTAGCCTCTCTTACAAACGTTAAATTAAGGGCTTCACGGCGATGGTGACCGGTCAGCAGAGGATGCTTGTATCTCCGATGGCATCCTGATCCTACCTCGCTTTTGTCGGAGGTACGTGTTGTGCCGCTAATCACTGATTGTATATATGTGTTTTGGGACTATGATTACGTTTAACCACCATTGTTAGTTCGCAATATTATAATGAATAATTATATTAGTAATTTAAGATACAATAACGCATATATGTAAAGCACTGGTAGATATGAAAATTTTAAATCCATATCTGGGTTACAGAGGGCAAGAATTGTAAAGAGTTATAGGACTTTGTATGGAAAAATATGAAGACCGCGAGTATTTTGGCGCGTAGACGACCGACGCCTTGCGAGGTCGTCATATTCTATTTTAGACCTTTTATTTTATACTTTTCAATTCTTTAGAAATTAACAAATTTGGTATTTTAATAACGTTACTTTTCACAACGTTTACAGACTAAAGAGACAGCGGACTCAACGCTGTGTGCAATTTCTGTAACGGAATAGCCGAGTAGTTACCGGATTGACTCAAGAAGATGAAAACAACGAGCAAGGTTTATTGGCATTACCGGTACTCTATTATGACGTCACAACAATTTTCCACTATTGTCAACACATCACGTCACTTTGCGGCCGAAAATGTTTGCTGGGCCCTAAGATATCGTGTTGGCCCGCAAACTTTGATTGATTATTTGTTGTTTTTCATCCCGTGAGAATATTTCACTCTATATTGAGACGTCAGCATTGCGCGTGATAGGCTTTGCAAATTTAACCTAATTGCTTAGCTCACTCATGGCTTTGCAGTGAGGGTTCCTTTAGCGTGTCCACACATGCTGCGACAAGGCTCCGTTTTTAAGGTCATATTCACGAAAAGACCCGTTTGAATCACACTTCTAAGATGCCGGTTGCTGGTGGCCAAGGGAGCAAGCACTATGTAATGTTTCCAAGACGTCTTAGTTTTGACGGGCGGTCGAGTGCCGAACACCGGGGTTCGAGAACGCGACTGAACCATCCCGAAATCACGAAGGGCGGAGAGGCTCTACCAACTAGGAGCCACCGGCGACCGGGAAGTCTATAATAAATTAAGTAAATCTGCCGTGACAGCAGGATACCATTTAGTCGCCTCTTACGACAATCCCAAGAGGTACACTGAGGCCCGTGCAATTGATTATTGTTTTACGTCTCCACTCGAGAATATTGCACTCATATGGTAGACGACACATTGCCGGTGAAGGGGCTGCAAAATTGTAGTCTTGCTCGCACTCAGGTCCTATGAGCAGGGAGGATTCTTTATCGTGCCCCACCTGGTACACGGGACCCGGTTTCCCGGTCTCATCTCGAATGAACCGCGCATTCACCGCCTTCTTACCGACTACGCAAGGGGATGCTGAGGCACCTATTCTAACTGTCCGATCACCCACAGGGTCCCATGTAAAAGAAGTTGTTCACAAACTAATTACACCCTCCAACGCCCTAGTTGATCCACCATAGGGATCCTCCTCTCCTGACAATATCCACACCCTACAAATGGCAATAAAGCATTGTACAAATTTTCAAGGTCAATCCTGATATGCGATGCAAGAAGGAGAAGTTCAACAACTATTTATAACCCTCTCCCCTGTTGGATCCACCGATAACTTGGAAGGGGATAATTGTGTCTCCTGCCCAACAATATGCACATCTACAAATTGCAAGAAGCATTGTACATGAAAGTTTGCAAGGCTATCTGATAGGAGAGGGGAGAAAGAAGCGGTTCACCGAGACTTGTGTGGAAACGTAAAGCAACACCCCAGGAAGTACAAAACAAAATGTCTTCCCCCCTGGAAGAGGGAGGCAAATACATTTACAGTACAATGTCCATGTACTTAAAATCACATCAATCAATCAAATGTAATATTGTTTGGAATATGCTGTGTCCTGGAACAGATACCAAATTGTTTCAAATTCAGCATGTTTTAAAAACCGATTTCAATCCAACGATATATAAACCAGCTTGATAAGGTGCAATGCACACCGAATCGGAATTATTTCCGTTCCTGAGTAGTTCTTGAGTAAAAATCTTTAAATTTGCCAGACGAAAAGAGTATAAGTCCTTGTAAAAATTTGTATTTAATCGCAGTAAGATAGTCTTTATCAATTATGAAACAGCAATTGAAGAACAATCTACGCAGAAAGGATATCGGTCTATGCAGGGCGGAAACTCTGTTAGATGGAGTTTATGCACTCTATTACAAGTCGTCAAACTAGTTGTTGGCCTATTCCATAAGTAACGATCATCAAAGCAGCAAACTGAAGCCTGTAGCAGAACTGGTCTTACCCAGTCTCCCATCCAGAACCCTCACCACTTTTATTGGAGCGCGTATTCGATGACAAACCCAATGACTGGATGGGTAAATCGAGGGTTTCAAAGAGTCAATGCAGGCGCAAGTCAAGCACAAAGCCTCGCACACTAATGGATACAAAAGGAAGCTTCGGTCCTCATCCTTACAAGCGTCAGGCACGTGAGACGACAGGACCACTGATCGTGGGCCAATGTGGTTCAGCCCCTGACTTGTGAGGATGTTAACCCCCCCCCCCCCCCCAAGCAAAAAAACCCATACAATTCGTTCTTGAAATCATTCCAAACATTTACTAATACACCTCTCCCTCTCTCTCTCGTTCCCCCCCTCATCTCCTCTCTTCCCCCCTCTCTCTCTCTTCTTCCCCCTCTCTCTCTCTCCCCCCCTCTCTCTCTCTCTCTTCCCCCCTCTCGTCTCTGCTTTGAAAAACCCGACGCTACGAGTGCCTGAATTAAGATGAAAGAAATATTGTGTCCACAAAGTTTACACCACCTTTCGCCGCTTCCTACTTTGAATCAAAGTACTGTAATGTATGTAGCCGGTACGTGTATTGGAAAAAAATACACCACAAACCGGCAATGGGTGACGTCCCATATAAGGAAAAATCTCAAGTACAGCACATACATGGTAGCGGTCACCAATTTAAGATGCTAACCACCTCGAATGTTGCTTAACCTGCGTGATCAAGATAGTAAACTCTACATCATCGCCAGAAACTAAGAAGAGCTAAAAGTTTCCTTCAACTGTCCGCTACACAACTAACAAACAATCCCTTCCGCTTTAAAAATGTTTAATATCAAACCTTGGTTTGAAAATTAATAAAGAATTATATACAAATGGATTTAGCAATTTCAAAAACAAACTACGATGATTGATTATGAAAGAGCGTAAAGTGTTTTTTTATCTTTATTTTGAAGAGCGTAAGTTTGATTTTGGCGGTTGTGGGGCGCTTCCCGGATTACAAGCACAGAGCAAGGCCAGCCTATAGCCGGGTACCCGGTAAAAACATGCTACATGTCTGATTAAGGTATAGAGTGTATAATGAAGGGAATAAGAATTTTTGAATGATTTATATCAACATAAATGTCTATAGTTAAGTTAATGGTGAAAGTGAAGTAATGCAAATGTCACATGACTGTAGATAATATAAGCCGACCTTTTTGGATTGAACCTTTTTTTCAAGAGTTATTGCCCTTTGGTATATAAAAATAAGAAAATCTAATTTTCTAAAATTAATGTGTAAAGTTATTATATTCATTTCACATTTCCATACAAGAAACACTATGTAAACTTTTACCAAGAATTTTTATGAAACATATTTTCTTTGAAAAATAATTGACAAACATCTATTACCATAGACTCAATGAAAGTTTTAGGTGAAATATATCGAGCAGTAATAAAATTGTTGAAAAATTCTATGGGATTTTTATTGACGAACCTTCAAAATGATACCATGGATTACAAAAATCCCCACATTTTACTAGATATGAATATATGGTCATTATACACTAATACCTTAAAGATGAAGAAGAAATCAAATTGATCAATCACTCTCTCTCCGTTCCTACTTGAAAAAACCGATGTTACATCGCCTGATTAGTGAAAGAAAAATCAGTTGTGCTCACAAAGTACAAAGTTGTGACATATTCCCATGCATTGTGAATATGCCGCGCTTCGCACGGAACTTACCGTCGCGGTGGCTTTAAAATGTAGAGCCCATCGTCTTGTAATAAGAGGCGAGTTCGAGCCCACCACACGGGTATCCCGATCCGTACGCCGCGGAGGGATCCGGATTGCCAACGAGCATAATGGAGCGGCCTAATGATGGACCATATGAAAGTTTGGTATTTTGCATATTAAAGGATCATTTGTACCCAAAAAAAATTGTAGCAGAACAAAAAGTCCAGATTAAACAAAGCTTGAACAAGTACATTTTTCGTATAATGACAAAGCATTATTCAAGTTAGCCCTTTCCGATCTTGAAGCTTTGCTTGGAAAAGTACGATATTTAGGCTTTGAGGGCCAAATGTACTATGTGTGTAGTATTCGTACTGCTGTTTAGGTAAGTATGCTAGCCCATATGTCTTGATAATTAGGATAAAAGACTACGAACCGAACTCTGCCGTCATTTTTCCACGAACTTGAAAAATACAAATGACCGGTGACAAAATTACGGTCCGCTAACCACGGAGCATGATCCGTTATACCACGGAGACGTATACTAACAAGAGTCCGAAGAACGCGGAGCGTTACACTTAAATAGTAATTTGAAAATTTTCAATATATTCAGTCTAGCTTTACAAAAGTGAAGATCTGATATATAAAAAGAACGATACTGTGTAGAGAGGACCTCATAGCAACATTTACGGAACGGTTCTATAGAAATATACGCGCAGCTTTTGGCCTTACATGACATCTTAATTTTGATAAGATAAATAAAACACACATTTCTTTGTTTGTGTAGAAACTTAATGTAGATGCAAATAGTAAATTTACAGATGCAACTCATGAATAGAAAATAACATTAACGATATGTCATTTACCTGTATAAACTTTTTATGAATGAAGCAAACTAAGAGAAA
The DNA here is from genome assembly GCA_903981925.1 of Ostrea lurida. Taxonomy (NCBI): domain Eukaryota; kingdom Metazoa; phylum Mollusca; class Bivalvia; order Ostreida; family Ostreidae; genus Ostrea; species Ostrea lurida. The sequence continues at coordinate 22,050 of CAJDSM010093834.1, forward strand.
CAACAGATACTAGTTTTTTTCTTTCTGAAAACAATAGAAATAAAACAAAAATAAATCATTATCTGCCTCTTTTCAGAGTAAATTGAATCAAACAAATACATATATTAGTATCCCTGCAGCTTCATGTATATGATTGCTAACAAGAGAGTTATCCTAATATCATAAGATAGTATCATCTGACACCATAGGAAAAGGAAATAAAATAAAATGCTGGTACATGTAATCCACATTACAATTTTACAAAACATGTAACGGCTAGCAAAAAATTACTAATAAATGAATAAAGTTATTTATGCAAACCTGTATCCCAGATGAAACAATATCGGTGCTTTTGAAACATCTATGCCCCCGCCCCGAATTGCAAACATGGCCAGTGGAAGGGGCTTGCCAGAAGGATAACGCAATGTGAAATTGAAAGGTCTGTCACTTACCATTCAAAGTTTCGTTAAAAGTTTTTTGAAACCGTTGGTGAATGAAGAGAAAAGTGGCTATCAATGCCGCCCGCTCAGTATATGTCTAAAAAATAAATTTTTACGTTTTCGGGCTAGAATTTACATGATTCCTGTTCATATAACATTTGTACTGTTCATGATTTCATATGTACAATTGGCGCATACATGTCACTAAACTACGATATAAAGCCTGTTTAAGCTTGGGTTCCTCATTAAACTGAATTCTCAATAGTATTGACTCCCGCCACACTTTTGACATGAGCTAAAACATATATTCGTAGACCGTACGGTTAATAATTCAGGCTATGGTTTGTCTATTATCAAAAAACTTTTAAATTTCTACAGGCGAAGCCGTATGCTACTCGCTGATATTTAAAAAATAAATTCAAGTGAAGAATTTCAAACTAAAACCTCTCATTAGTGAAAACCTGTTTGAACTCCATAACCTACCTGAAAACAGCCTTGCTTTAACAACAAAAGATTTATATCCGTATTCGCCAATGCTTAGGAACATAAACACCGTCCTCCACCCGTCATGGACTTTAATTAGAAGTAATCGATATCATGGAAATATGTATATGCATTGGCCGAATGAAATAAAAAAAAAGCGGGGGTCCAGGGTTGGGATCTATTTCTCTGGACACTCTAGTAGTTTGTTTTAAAAGATTCAAATAGTGCTTGCTATAACAAAATTAACATAGCACTGAATGGTGAGATTTTCTTTCGTAAAAAACTTTACGCATATGCATGTACAAATTTACTGAAACTTTTTTACAAGACTACGAGTACATATATATTCAAAAATAAAAATCATTAATCATATGTTTAATTTCATTAAATTCATATTCATACGAGCCAAGATATTGTCATATTTGCATCAAAGGCTAATTAATATTAAGAAATTAACACCCCCCCCCAATAAACCTGCCGAAGTGTGCCCCAAGCCGAGGAAAGGAAAGTATTCGGGGGGGGGGGGTTCCCGTCTTATTGTCATTTAGAATTATAGTATGCAACTCTTGTTTTTGTATCTATTACGGACTTAACGAGATTGATCATGTTCGTTATCTTTGCTTTACATTATAGGTACACATCAGGGTTGTTACGACAACGTATATGATGGTTATAACTTATACAGTTCCACATAATATATTTCCAATATTTAGTGGCTACGTATAGATCTAAACCGAGTGGCTTAATAACTAAAAGTGGTAAAACCTTTAAGATATTCAAGTCTCACTAATTAATTTTGAACGTCGTACCTATGAATTGCTTTATAGCAACGGGAAAAGGGGCCAGCCACAATGGTTGTGTTCAACTCATCCTTTCAATAGTCCAAAAACTTAAGTATCAGTTGAAAGGTTTGATTTGTCATCAGAATACACATGCAGTGTAAAATATGAAAGTCTGTACTTACCATTCAAAAGCTTGAAATGTTTTTGAAAAGTAGGTCAAAGTCAAGTCAGATATCAAAACGTTTGGCACCAGGGAAAGGTGAATGGTGTTGAAGCCAGGGGAGGACAATCCCCTTTGAAAGTTGAAAGGGGGGGGGTAAAAAATATCTTTTGCCCCCCCCCAACTTTTTTGTCAAGTAAAATTTTTTTCTGGGCCATGTCATATATTATTAGAAGTTGCCCAACCCACCCCCTTTAGTGAATTTAGAAGTTTGCTCTCCCCACCCCTACTTTCAGTGATTTTTAGATTTTGCCCCCCCCCCACCCTTCATTTAGTGTTGCATTAGTATTTATTTTTGGCTTCACAATTATTCGGAATTTTGCCCTCCCCACTTCAAAACAGTCCTACGCCTATGGGGTGTATCATAAGAAAGAATCCATTTTTAACATCAATATGATCTAACTCTGCCTCACTGTCAACCATTTCGTCTTCATGGAAAACTAAGAAATGAAATAATACAATTGAATAATCTAGAAAACTTTTTGTTTGCGTTTATGAGTTATTTACCCACATTTTAATTCAACATCTCCGCGTTCTTCGGATCGCTGCTCCGTTGTCATAGGATCATTATAAAATATTGCCTCCGTGTAGCGGACCGTAAATTTTCTCACCGGTCATTTGATTTTTAAAGTGTGGACAAATGAGGCAGAGTTTGTGTACCGTTTAGACCATTTATCAAAGACATAATGGGCTACAAACTACCGTAACAGAAACGAATACTACAAGCCAATAAGTACATTTGGCCCTCAAAGCAGAGAATATCGTACTTTTTCCAAGCAAAGTTCAAGATCGGGAAAGGGCTATTGAATAATGCTTGGTCTATTATACAGAAAAATGTACTCTGCTCATGCTTTGTTTTATCTGACTTTTGTTCTGTCAATTTTTTTTTGATACAAATAATCTTTAAATATGCAAAAATACAACTTCAAAGGTCCATCATATAGCCGCCTACCACTTGTTGCTCCGGGCATCCGGATCCTCGAAAATGGATTCTTTCCTTATGATACACCCCATAGGCGTAGGACTGTTTTGAAGT
>CAJDSM010093838.1:0-13094 GCA_903981925.1 Ostrea lurida
TGTAAGATTATTTCCTGGCTATGTTTATTTCCACGCTATATGTTATTCAGTGGCATGCTCCATTTGCCATATTTATCTATTTATCTAGTCCTCTTTGTGCTCAGGTAGCACAAAAGGCCTTGGCTAAAACCCACCATTCACGTCTGTTGGCTGAAACACTCACATGTCCAACCTTCTCCTTCTTCTTCCTTTCTATTCTTCACAGGTCTCCTTATTTACCAGCTATTGTTAATTCAGATGCACTTCTTCAGTTCACAAATACTGTAAGAATTTATTTCCAGACTATATTAGTTATGCTGTATCTAGGGCTGTGCGATAATACCAGTATTCCGATATATTGCGATTCGTCTCTAAAAAATTATCGTATCGAATACGTTTTTTCAATACCGTTATATCGGAGAGATAGCTTTGGGTAAGAAATTACGTTTAAACCGAGATTTCTCACATCTAATATAACTTTTCATAAGGTTGAGGCATTTTGTGATTTGTTCAAAACACTAAGATATAGTTTTTCTACTTCCAACAGAGCAATGGAGTTAAGCAGCCAGGTCTATGTTGTGTCTGACAATAATTCAAGAACACTTGTTTTTTAATTTTCATGTATTCTGCATGGGAATCTATCATTAAAATTCAATGAAATAAGAGACAGATCGTTTGATATCTTATTGAAAAATATTGCAATATATATCGGCAATACATTTGAAAATATTGCAATAATATCGCGATACGAAAATTTCACCCAATTACGGCAGCCCTAGCTGTATCCATGCTTCAAGCCTAACAGATGTAAGATTTACATCAAGCCAAAGCTATGCGTAGTTAGAGTGTAAGATTGGGTAATATACAGTGTAAGATGGCTGTGCTATGTATCAGTGTAAGATGGTTGTGTATGTAGAGTGTAAGATGGCTGTGTATTATAGAGTGAAGTATGGCTGTTGTATATGAGATTGTAAGATGGCTGTTGTTATGTAGAGTGTAAGATGGTGTGTATATACCAGTGTAAGATGGCTGTGTATTACAGTTTAAGATGGCTGTGTATGTACAGTGAAGAGGCTGTGTATATACAGTGTAAGATGGCTAGTATGTACAGTGTAAGACTGGTTGTGTATGACGTACAGTGGTAAGATGAGGCTGTGTATATAGAGTGTAAGATGAGCTGTTGTATATAGAGTGTAAGATGGCTGTGTATGTAAGATGTAAGATGTAAGATGCGTTGTGTATGTAGAGTGTAAGTATGGTTTGTGTATGTAACAGTGTAAGATGGTTAACTTGTGTATGTACAGTGTAAGATGGTAATTGGTTGTGTATGTACAGTGTAAGATGGTTGTGTAATGTACAGTGTAAGATGGCTGTTGTATGTAGATGTAAGATGGTTGTGTATTTGTAGAGTGTAGATGGTTGTTGTATGTACAGTGTTAAGACTGGCTTGTAATATAGTGTAAGATGGCTGTGTATGTAAGAGTGTAAGATGTAAGATGGTTGTGTATGTACAGTGTAAGATGGCTGTGTATATAGAGTGTAAGATGGCTGTGTATATAGAGTGTAGAGTGTAAGATGGTTTGTGTATGTACAGTGTAAGATGGTTGTGTATGTACAGTGTAAGATGGCTGTGTATGTAGAGTTAACGATGGCTGTGGCCTGTGGTGTATATAAATCTTCAATTTAACTGTTGTGATACACTATAGCATTGGATGTAATACATGTACTATTAGTAACATATAAAATTAGATATGTAAAACATCACATTTATATCCTTTTACAATAATTATATTTGTACAGAACTGTAAAAGTGTTTTATCTTCTGTGTTAACAGTATGTCCCAGAAGAACTACTACCAGTTTATAAGGAGAAAATATTACCTATAGCTGACATAGTGACTCCCAATCAGTTTGAAACAGAGTAAGTGTGTATTGTGAAAACTAGGACTGAGTGCATGTATTTGATTTGTAGTGGCAGGTGACAAAATTACCTTACAAGTATGCTGATTTTAATCACATACATGTATAGTGGAGCTTCAATAATCACAAACAACATAATAACAAGCAATATGCATGCTCACAAAAAACATGGTCCAAAAAACATGTTCTCAAACAACATGCTCACAAACAAAATGCTCACAATCTCACTAACATGCTCGCAAACAACATGCCCACAAATAACAAGCTCACAAACAACCTACCCACAAACAACTTGCTTACAAACATGCCCACAAACAACCTGCCCACAATCTCACAAACATTGTCCACAAACATACTCACAAACATTGTCCACAAACATGCCCTCCCACATTGTCCACAAACATGCCCACAAACAACATGTTAACAAACAACATGCTCACTAACAACATAATCACAAACAACATGGCCATGATGATGCATAATGTACATGTATACTGTGCAGGAACTTATAGAATGTACAGTGGTATAAAAATAGTATTAGATATTTTTGATGCCCCCGAAATCTTTGAATAACTTTTAAATTTCACATTTCACATGTGTAATCCTTATGATAAGCCCCTTCCACTGGCATGTGGAATCCAGGGGCATTAGTGTTTCACAACCATATCTTGTTTTAAAAATTCTTCAGAATGTTGACGGGAATGAAAATTAACAGTGTGGAGGATGCCATTAAAGCAATGGAAATTTTACATAACAAAGGGCCAAAAACCGTGGTCATCAGCAGCAGTGAGATCGCAACAGATGGCGGCATCATCAGCCTGGCCAGTACCGTCACCAGTGCGTACATTTTGGTTTTTCAATATCTTAGTTTTTATTATGTAATTTTTAGCTCACCAAGGCCAAAGGCTCAAGTGAGCTTTTCTGATCACTTTTTGCCTGTCTGTCTGTCCATCTGTAAACTTTTGATACTTTTAACCTTTAATTCTCTATAACTGATGGGCCAATTTCAATCACCAAAAAGCATCCTTAGGTGAAGGGATTGAAGTTTCTTCCAATGAAGAAGCATGCCTACTTAAAAGGGGATGTAATTATGAAAGGGCAACAATGAGGTGGGGTCATTTCAAGAATCACATGGCCAATTACAATCAAACTTCGTACACAACATTTTTGGGTGAAAGGGATTCATGCATATTGAAATGAAAGACCTCCTTTTTAAGGGAATATAATAAAAACAGGATTTGGACATTTACAAATATCAAGAATCTGTATAAATGACTGAGCCAGAATCCTTTAAATTAACTTGAAAGCTTTCTGAAATATTGCATATTTTATTTTTTAAAATCATTGCCCCGTTATTAAGATAAGAGAATTAAATGTATAAGGAAAACGTTTAAACATCTTCTCCAGAAGCACTGTACCAGAAGAGTGGAGAATAACATGAGATGTCAGACATGTAGAGTAGATTCAAGTTTGTGAAGGTCTTACTCCTGAGGTTGGGATCATGGGCCATATAAATACAGAGATGAAATCGTTATTGTTAATAAACTTTGTCCAAAAACTGGATTTCATCTTGTATTTTCCTTTCATATAAAGTATAAAAACTGGAGACCAACACCTTCAGGTTAAAAATACGGTAGATTATCACGAGTGGATACCATGCGTTACTCAATATATTTATCCAAATTTAAAAATTTCCAATGAATTTACAGCGATCTCCAGAAGATATTTTAGAACATTCCACAGGACATGATTAAATTAACAACTAAACGCTGGGGTCAAAATTTTTTGAAGAGAATAAAGATTGATGAACTTTTTTTTAAAGAATCACAACTGCTGAACAGGAACAGAACCAGGGTCACTCGGGTGAGCAATGTGGCCCATGTTTGTTCTTATAGCTCTCTGTCAGGAGTATCTTTGTTTTACTGTGGAATCATCATTGTTTTGGGGGGACCAATGTTCCGTGGATTTCGTGGGTCACTCTTACCCACGAATTTACGTCCCCACGAACATGTTCTATTTTCTTTTTAATCTTTATAAATATTATGCTGTTCACATTATTTATCAATTACCCACGAAATTACGTCCCCATGAACCAGCAAAATTTTGGTTACCATGCACGAACATTGGCCTCCACGAATTAAAATGATTCCACAGTATTTGTTTCTATCAGTGCTGGGTAAATTCTGATTGTACATACAGTACTAATGTAATGTTTAAATATGTTTTGAGTTTCAAATGATGTCACAGAGACATGCAGGTATTATGTTTCTTCTATCCAACAGATGGCCATAAAGAAGTATATAAAATACAGTTTGAAAAGGTTCCAGCCATATTTGTTGGAACTGGGGACTTATTTGCCGCTTGCCTGCTTGCATGGTTGGAGAAAGACAAAAACCTGAAGGTATTTTAAAATGATATGAATGATATGCCTTGTTATAAAAGACTTTCATAGAAACACATTGTCGCACAATGCAATGGACTGGCATTCTCGTGATATTTATCTGCTCAGTACCTGAGAATCATTGTCATACTGCAAATTAGATTCTAGGATTTTGATTGGTTCATTTGCCGTTATTATGAGACCATATTACCTGCCTGAGACAGGTAATATAGGTCACGTGATCTTGCTGTGACGAATACGTTGGTGAACGATCGTGATTTTGGACTCGCTTTGAACAACTCTTATGTAGTCTGATGCAATCACACTGTTTGTAAAGAATGTATTACAACGGCAGATGAACACAAAGTTTGTAAACAGTGCAGATACTCTGATATAAAAACAAATGTCAAAGTTCATGCCGTATGAATTTTGCTTCAAACGTCATAATAACACTTCGATCATTTGTCTGTGACAAGTACAACTGTGACGTACAAAGTTCAGATCAGTGACGTTACATGTAACTGTAATGATCCTAAACATTTGTAATAGAACGGATAGGGAGACCGTGTGGAAAATTTAATTATATTGATTTGAAGTTTGACAAAATTGTTATTACAGCTCCAGGCAGGTAATATGGGCTGATAAAAGTTGTCTGTGTTTCATATTTCCCGAGCCCGCCTTCAACTCGGGAAATATGAAATACAGACAACTTTTATCAAGACCACCATATTACCTGCCTGGAGCTGTAAAACATATACAGCTTACTCCACTTATATTGAAATCGCTTAATCTGAAATATCGTTTATTATTGAAATAAACGTAAATCCCAACCTCAGTCTCTCATTTTCTTTGCAAATAAAATTCGGTTATATTGAAATCGCATATATTGAAATATCGCTTATATTGAATCCAATCCTCGGACCGCTGAGGTGATAATGTGTTGTTTTTATAACGTTATTGAAGTCCCTCAGCTGAGCTATTGTCACGGTTGATAACACTAATCACACAAGCAGTTTCTCACCTGATTAGTTTTCACTGCATGCAAGAGTATAATAACACCGGGGTATAACAACTTTTACAGCTGGAGATGTAAATTATTGATTCAGAAAGATTAGCTACTCTTCAAACAGGAAAAAAAGTTGTCATTGGGACACTAATTTTGATCAAGCTTCCTATGTGGTCAACATATTACTATTTCGCTTATATTGAAATTCGGTTACATTGAAAGAAAAAGGTTAGTTCCCTGATTTCATTTTTCATTATATCCGGAGTAAGCTGTATTATGGCCCTGAGCATTGCCAAGTCCTTGATGAACGAATTTTATATTTATCACCCTTGATAAATGACCTTGACATTCATTGTCCTTGATAAATGACTTTGACATTTATCAGTCATGTGGCTTTGATCCTTCAGTTGATCAAGTAAGAAGTCATTTTCGACTGCCTTTGTTTCTCTCTGCGCCTCAAACTGTAGTATATATAAGACTGAGATGTAAGGGCGAAAAGTCATTCTAGTCAGAGATACGGGAAAATAATTATAGATTTCACAGCTTTTGGGGAAAGTAATACTTTAAACTCAGGTGACTGATAAGGCAAGTGGGTCTCTTGTTCAATACAGAATAGAATTTGAAATAAACATGTACGTTACAATTTACACGATACACATAATTTTATATGCTTAAAATTTCTCATTTTTATCATCTTTTCAGGTGGCATTTGAGAAAACCATATCAACACTTCAGTGTGTAATCAAGCGAACCTTAGACAGGGCCAAAGGTGAGACAACCCTGATATCATTGTGGCTAAACGAGGGAAAGGGATTCAGGCTTTATTATTCGGGAGACATTATATTTGGTGGGAACGTTANACGAGGGAAAGGGATTCAGGCTTTATTATTCTGGAGACATTATATTTAGTGGGGATGTTGGCCAGGGGTCAGTCGATCGACAGCATGATGGAATGCTTTCGTGTCACTCTTTGTTATACGACTGGAAAACTTGTAATTTCATTGCCTGAAGAAATTTGCTGTGAGGATTCCCTATATTTGCATGCGAGTTGTCCATATTTCCTATATTTTTACACCCTGTGTGGATTCGGGTTAGAATAGGTTCTCATTCCCCCTTGCTTGTGGTATGAGGCGACTAAATGGGGCGGTCCTTTGGATTTGAGACCATGTGTCACAGTAGGTGTGGCACAATAAAGATCCCTCCCTGCTTAAAGGCCATCAACGCTGAGCATGGGCCTGAGTTTTGCAGTGCTTCACCGGCAATGGTGGCATCTCCTTATGAGTGAAATATTCCCTAATACATGTACATACAACCACTTCCTTGTTAGACTATTAGGAGATAGGAAGTAACCAAAACATGGTTGAAATATATCCCCAGCTTGTCGTAAAACAACATTTAATTAATCAATGAAGGAATTGGAAGTTCAACTGTAGGGCCACTTTAATAATGAATTTTCGTAAAGTGTTACAAAACTTTGAAATGCATTTCCGGATGAGCTTATCATGTGACATGATTGCTAATTGTTGGACCTGTTATTTTCAGTTCTTGCTGGTGATGGAAACACCCCCAGTCCCGCTCAGATGGAGCTACGATTAGTGCAGAGTAAAGCGGATATTGAGAACCCGCCCCATAGCTATACCGCAGCTGTCTTATAACAAAGGGCACATCTAGGCAATTAGTCATTCCTCGAGTGTACCAGAGGATCATCACTGCATTTAGTCACACCAATCAATTACAACTTTAATTTATTTAATTATATTTTTAGTCATTTACATAATCAGACAGAACTGTCAACCATTTTAAACTAAAGCTCACCTGAACTGAATGTTTATTTGAGTGAGCTTTCTGGATTCAAGTCTGTGTAGCAGCTGTTTGTTTTTGTGGTCTAACCACTTACTGTGGTACATGCTATTTTTTTGCATGGTATTTCAGAATTATTGTCAAAGTACAATTATACATGTAGCTAAGCTAGGGAATGATAAAAACACTGTTTTATTTAAATTTAGCAAACCGAATTAACCAGGAGAGATATATTACAAAAGCTTATTAGATACAACTGAAATTATGGTAGTTAATTATGAATTTACAATTTATGATATCACCACTAAAAAAAATTTTTTCTTTATGTTGGCCAAAAATAACTGTTTTTCTTTGCTGTTTGGCTTTAGGAAGCATAGGCCATTCATGTCGACCACGATCAGGTTAATGTGTTAATTTCATGTTGAATGTATGTAAATTGTCTGATAACTTATTAATATTTTAAGTTTGATAGTGTTTGAGGAAAAGGGAAAACTTACCACCCCTATCGATCGTAGTCAGATTGAGAAAATTTTTTTAAAAAATTCCTGTTTTATTTCTGGTCATTTCAAATTGGAATTTACTGACAGAGAAATCAAAGACTATGTAAGATTTCTGGACTAGAAATGGCTGACTGTTACTCAACCCCTTCCCCCAGCCATTTCTTAAGTCTATTTTAGTTTGCATGGGATTTTGAATTTTTTTATGCCCAGAGAAAAAAAAAACCTTGGTCATATTTTTTACACCATAGTTAATAAACCTTCCATATTTGGTATGTGTATTTCCTGTTGCAGGGCCTTTCCATTGACACCAAACTTTTTGACCTTGTGACTTAGCATTGACCTTTGACCTACTTATAGAAAATTTTAATATATACTGTGGAATCATCATTGTTCGTGGGGGATCAATGTTCGTTCTACTTTACCACACACACGGTGACCGCATGCTGAACGAATGGTGACCGCACGGAGAACGCGCGGTGACTGCACGCTGAACAATAAATGAAAATGACTGAACGCACGGTGATCGCATGGTGAATGCACGGAAAAATGGTAAAGTAGAACATTTCAGGGACTGTATAAGATAGGCAAAAGTAACCAATGAAATTACATCCCCACGAACCAGTGAAATTTTGTTTACCCACGAACATTGGCCCCCACGAATTAAAATGATTCCACAGCAAGCCATATCTGTTGAATCATAATACATGAAGCATGTGCATTTTTTGTGAGAAAACCTCTCATTGGTACCAAATTTGTTGACCGTGTGGTTTTGAAATTGATCTCTGATTTTGTTTTTAGTATCTCCAACACAACATAGCTGCAGTGCTATTCAGGGTACTTGTGTGGGCAACAGTAAAAATACTCAACATTGGCTGACAAACATGATGTATGTATGTATGTATGTGTATGCTACTATGCTACAATATGAGCATCTAGATGTATGAATGCTTTCAGACATAACCATTTACAAATAAAGTACAGATCTAAAAATAAAGAAAACAGCACATCAAAGTTTGATTGTATATTTAGCCAAACACTCACTTGATTTGAACAATGGACCTATTTTATGGCAAGGTCTTCACTCTGTGTAATATTTTACAGAATGGAACGGTTGTTGATATCAAGATAGGACTAAATAAAAGGCTTCCTTAAATGTTGCACAAAGAAGTTTTTATTATGCATAACTTTGCTATATTAATTAGTCAATTTCACATGAAATATGGCTTCTTAACATACACTCATATGTCAGAAGCATTTTATAATAGCATACATTACTATTGTCAGGTTTAATGAAGGGCATTAATGTTTTTTCTTCACACTTTCGACTTTACAGCTGGTCTCTCAAACTGTAATGATAACACAGGACAAAAGATGATTCACTCTACAAATATTTATTCAATTTTTTTTCTAAAAAATATAAATAAGAAAAAAAAAAAAAAATAAATAAAAAGTTCATGTGCATAAATGTGAAATGGGTAAATACTGAAGTAGATACAGATGATGCATCTGATGAAAAAAGGCCGAATTATTCAGTCTTTTAGATACAATATTTACCGGTATAGAGTGCAACAAGAATCAGAAAAATCACAGATTCAAGAGGTAGCTCACTAAATCAAGGTTAATATTCGTCATGACACAATGTCACAAGATGGCAATTTTTAAAAACGGTTTGTGAAATTATTTGTTTTGGTCAATCTGGTTGTACATGTATATCATTATCCAATGTAGATCAGTGGTTAAAATGTCAGGCTGCTAAACTGCAGGTCCTGTGTTCAAATCCGCCAGAGACTTTTGTATATATTTACTGGAATAAATTTTTGAAAATTATGTTTTGTGACGTGTATGCTTGGTTCATATCATATCTTTCACAATCAGATATTCTGTGCTGTTTTGAGAGAACTTTCTCCAGGGTGTAGTGAGCCACCTTAACTTTTGAGTTTTACTTAACTTTTAGATTTATTGATGTGGCACTGTTCAAATGTGTGAACAAAAATCTAGAAATTCACTGAAGTTCTGCAACCCCATTGTATGCTACTCTGTTGTCCAAAAGTCAAGATCACAACAGGACTAATTTTTAAAAAGTTTGTAGACTCTCATTGTGAAGGACAGTACATATTGTTATAGTTGGTAAATATAAATAGTGTGTATCAAATTAAGAATGTTATTTTGTACATCAACTGAAATAGAATCTGATTGGGGCATGAAATGTTATAAATCAATTTAGTGTTGCTGGACAAAATTCAAAGAGATTTCATTCTGTCATTGTATAAAGATGATGAAAATTCTGTCTCACATACATGTACATGTAATCTATTAACACGTCCAGTTTCAAATATGTCTTTCAAATATGTCAGATTTAATATCTGTGTGTACAGATTATAATGAACAAAATGTGTCCAGGCTTGGTTCTGTATAGCGTTGATTTCACAATGGGGTACTATTATCATATGAAATAAAATTATGAAATATTTGTTGATTGTATTACACATATTTAATGTCAATACTGTATGTTATGATTGAATGGGGGAAGGGGGGGGGGGCCGGCTCATTCTTTCTAATTTGAGATATCTTGAAAGAAATAGCTTTCCTTGTAATTTTTTTTTTTTCGGACAAAAAAATTATATTTTGGATTTTATTAAAAAAAATGCTATATAAAAAACAAACACGCAATTTTTTTTAAAAAACATTTAGAATAACAACAAAATTACAATCTTTGATCCTCCGATCTCTATGTTGAGTAGCAACTGGTTCAATAAGATTGATACACAGAAAATATTACAAATTTCATGTTCGATAATTTTAAAATATTTCTTCCCACACCAATCTTAAATACACCACGCATGCTCAAGGCAAATTGCAATGAGAAAAAAGCTAAATTGATGTCTGTATGAAAATGCTACAGCACCATAATTAGTGGTGGATCCAGGATTTGTCGAAAGTGGTGGTAGGGGGGGGGGGGAGGGGGTCCATAGAAAAGTTATCGTTAGGGGTGTATTTTACATGTATACATATCAAAATAATTATCAGATTTTGAATGTCAAAAAAGGCATAAAATCACAAATTTAGAAGTTTGACCCCCCCCCCCCCTCCCATTTTCAGTGTTCTAATGTTTCTTTTTCTTGTCGCAATAACTTTTGAAAGGTCGCCCCCCCACCCCTTCTTAATTTGTTGAAGAGATACAACAGTAGCTTAAATCCAGACCCATCCGCCACTTTCTAATAGATTATAAGAGTTTGCCTCACCCCCCAGTTTTAGTGTTCGAATGACCAATCTCTTTTTTTTTTTTTTTAATTTTTTTTTTTTTTTTTTTTTTTTTTTTTTGCTTGTCACAAAAATTTGAAGTTTTGTCCCCCCCCCCCTTTAAACAAAATATTCAGTAAATATTATCCATAGATTAAGATTTTGCAAGTATTAATCAAAGTACATGTATATGTAAATTAGATATTTAATGCCGCAGCATAATCAAATAAATCCATCTTATTTTCATTTATTGATTTAGTATCTGGAAACCCCATTACGAATTGTTTCTCTATTTTAAACACTGCCATTTGGGGAGTACATGTACCTGTAAAAACTTCATAAAAAATCGTTTATAGATTTGATAAGAATCACTTTATCGAAACCCTTAAATAAAGACTTCCCCTTTTCTTCATGCGCTCATTCAAGACAACCACAAATAGATCGGCCGCTCCTGCTGCCGATAATAATTCCAAAATATCCTTGATCCGAATTGCGCGTTATCTATTATTGCTAAGCATGCGCGAAGCCATAGAAATTACAACAGGTACAGTGTCTGGTCATATAAGTGAGCCATCATTTCATTTTTTTTTTTTTTTTTTTTTTTTTTTACTATATATTTCATTGAAAAGGGCTTATTGCAGAATTCATTGTGGCTCATGTTTTACGGATATTATATTTAAAAAATTCAGAATTGCTTGTAGTTCTTCACATGATTTCAAAATAATATTATCTGATAATAATCACTGGCCAAATGCAGAATTGAAATTTTACGGAATAGACTTGTTTAGAAATTATAGTATTTTGAAGTTCAAAATTTTGCCATGATGATTTCACTCTAAGATCATGACATCAAAATTTGCTTAGACTCAGGAAAAGAGAAAATATCAACAATTTTGAATACTATGTGAAAAAAAATTATGAAAATTTATTCTAAATTCACATCACAATAGATTTTTATATTAAAAAAAAAAAGAAATGTTTTTTCAATGAAATATATAGATCTATTGGAAAAATGAAATGATGACTCATTTATGGCCAAGTACTGTACATGTATAAGTATTTACAATGTACATACACAAATTTTTAAATCGCAGATCAAAATAGTAGGTAAATTCCCTCCTTAAACGCGAGGCTGCAAGTCGTGACAATTCATTAACGTTCCCACACAGTGGGGCGGATCCAGAATTTGTCGAAAGGGGGGGTCCTTTCACATTTTGACATCATGTTAGATGTTAGAACTGGCAAGATTCTGAAGAATCCATGGTGGTTTAAAGAACCCTCTGATGGGCAACAACTATTCCGGAATCAGTCGAGGTTTGCTAAATGACTTCATCGTCTTTCCAATTTCTACTGAAACTTCTCTACTGCAGTGGGAGACGTCCAGAAACTCCTGACATGACTTTTGGATTAAATCGTGGGAGTGTCCGAGCTAAGAATAGAATTTATACACCACGTAGCAGCAGGTTAGGAATAGTTTTGTACCTAAAAATAAGGGGAAAAAAGTGGAAGAGCAAATTATAAAGAAATCAATTTTCTGTATAAAGACTAAAAGTGCAGCTAGAATTAAAAATAAAGTAGCATGTGAAGTACTCTCGAGACCTACCAATGCGAAATGGCATACCATAAACAATTTGTGATCGCCCATATCAAAAAATTTAGAAGATAGTATATTATATATCACAAAAGGATTTGGGCGGTCATATTTTGAGCTCGGGGTATAGAGATAATCATAGAGATAACCGAGACACTCCGGACCTGCCATGTTTATGAATTGATACTTATATACATATATAGTGTGTGCTTAGATAAAGCTTTAAAAGTTGTAATCATATTTTGAATTATTGTACAAAAAATGCTTTGTCATGGTAACCCATGCATATTATACTTCTTTGATTGAAATTGAGTGTTTGTTCGACATATAATACAATATCTTGTATTACTTACTTGTTTGTATTTTGACTTTAAAGCCTAATATTTTATTTATTGTTATCAAAATAGTATCCATTCAACATTCTTTTACTAATGCTGTACAACGGGACGTAACTCGCATACTACTTGTATAGCTCGGATCGATCTACACGGTTGTTGAAATATTAAGATAGGTCTAATTAAATATACGTCTAATTAAATATACTTCAATCAATATAATTTCCAAATAGCATGTATATTAATATTGTCAGGTTTAGTGAAGGGCATTAGAAATGATTTTTTTTCATGTCTCAAAAAATCCAAATAACTTGAGTTGCATGCATGCATGATGTGATAATGTT
>CAJDSM010093845.1:0-21773 GCA_903981925.1 Ostrea lurida
GCTCATTTTTCCTCTTGGAAGTTAAGTTGTAAGAATGTAATATATTTTTAAAAAAATTTATGAAAATGAAAATCGTTGGAACTCGGCTAGTGCGCCATTTTGCTGGACGCTACATAACGAGGTGTCACCGTAAAAATCGGATCAGTAGTTCAGAGGAGTTGCGCTGACCAAGGTTATTTTGAGATTTAAGGCAAATCTCCAAATTCAAAGGGAATAATATTCCACAAAAAATAGGGGATCAAAATAATGCACAACTACATTACATGTATGATGTCCTGATACATGTCAAGTTTTTGTAAAAATCGGATCAGTAGTATTCAGAGATGTTGCGCGTCAAACTTTGGACGGACAGACGAACACACGGGACAGGCCAAAAAACAAATTATTGCTTTTGCATTTTAACATGGTGAAGATTAAAAAAAAAATAGTAATCTGTTTTTTATTGCATTTTTGTTTTTCTTTTTTGACAATGTCTGAGATTTAAAAAAAATAGTAAAGCTGTTTTTAATGTATAGGTGGGTTCTTATATTTGATAAAGTAATTTTATAAAAACATGTAATGAATAGAGGGAAGTCTTCCCAAATCATTTAATTTAATTTCATGTGATCAACCTAGCGCCGATTCTCATTGGTTTAAAACACCTTTTAAGATTGAGGTGATTTTCGATCACGTACCTGAACAACAAGAAAGTTTAATAAACATATTTTTGGTTGTTGGTATATAAAATTTAAAGTAAGAAATACAATCTTATATTTTTTCGGGTGATAATGCAGTACACCGGATTTTAGACGGTAAAACTTTTCATCAATGCGCTCAGTTTTTACCGTCTTAAAATTCGGTATACCTGCATCACCCGAAAAAATATAAGATCAATTTTCTTTTAAAACGTCGCAGAAGTAGGTGACGCTGATCCGGAAAAAAGAATTTGATTGGTTGAAATAGGCAAACGGTCAGCGAATCACATCGTGTTGCACGTTACAAAATTTACCTAACCATAGTAATCTATCAATTAGAAAAGTACAGGCCAATCCGAAGTTTTTTATGTTTATTAATTAGAAAGACCCGGTCCAATCCCTTTCAATACTTTACACGTGATGATCAAACGAACCATTGATGGAAGCTGCGTTACAATACACAAAAATACTAGAAGAGCGTTAAGATTTCAAACGGCTACGGGTACGTGTTACGTATGCATACTATACACCTTACCGTTTTTTGTATTTGTCTGTGAGATATTCATGCGGTTAAAATAAACCTAGGGTTTTCCAAACTATTCATTCTGTAACGTCCGATCACAGGTATCTGAATTTTAATCCATAAATAAATTAAATAAATAATAAAAAAAACTTCCCATAATATATATATTAAATACACCAGGTGTGCAACGACATTCTTGACCCCCTCCTCGATTCGGACGCCGATTTTTATCAACAAATTCGCCGAAACAACCTATTCACCGGCACGGTTAAGCTCAGAAATGATCTTGCCTTCCATCCATCGCTTCAGAAGTCTGAGAGTCACTCTAGTACCCAAACGGACATAATTTTACGCTATTTTGAACATTCCTCAGAAGCCTGCTACCACTTACATGACGTCACGAAATCAAGGCTCCGCACCAAATAATCTAGCTGTTATCAGATTAATCAGATTTTGCAAATCAAAATAGTATTAATATATACTATATTCATGTAATGAGGAAAAAAATAAAGAAAAGTCTGGTGTTGTTTGTTTTAATTATGAATTGATAAAGTCTATCAAATTGACTACGAAGTCAAGGGCAGGTAACTCTTAAATTTGAGTGCCAGAATATTCGAATTTGAAAGTGAAAACCCATGCTACATCCAAAAAAAGAATGAATTCCAATTGTTTGATGCTGCGATACTTTGGTGAGGATAAGATGTTCATAGTTTTAACTTTACAGTACAGTTTACATTATGCCCAAAATAATAGATTCGATAAAGCAAAGGTGAAGAAAAAAAGCTTATATTTTTTCAGTGATTCATGTTGCATCTCATCTTTTTATGTTGCTGTGACTATTATTTGATGATACAAAAAGCACGGGTATCGAATTTTAATCAATAATAAACTATTAAATATAAACTATATTTTTATCATATAGAAAGACTTTTTTTTAAATATTTATATGTTCTTGATTAAAGAATCATATAACCTGTGCAAAAAGAAATTGAAGGCAAGCATACAGGTTTAAATAGCCTATAGATATCCCACATTAAAGAGATCACCACGATGAAAAGGATGAAGATAACAAACAAGTATTAGATCATTTATGATACATATATATTGTTAAAGTTTGCTAACATTTTGACTTTAATTAGGATTATATCTAATACCCAAGAATGTTAAGGATGCATATAAACTGATTTGCAGAAGTTTCAACAAAGAATTTTTAACACTGAATCAAAGAATGTAAAATGCATTATAATTTACATGAACATGCACCAATACGAAATCATTTAAAAATGATTTAAATTGGAATACTTGTTTTGTCCAAAGATGTAAGGCTAAATAAAAATGTGTTCAGTTTCGCTAACCCGGCCGACCCCTAAATTTCTAGCCCCGACCCTAAACATTTTGTTTTGAATTTTGAGAAAAATCGTATATTGGTCTGGATAAATATCATTCCTAATCATGCTTTCCGTTTTTACAATTAGTTATTACCTCGGTAAGTACTATGTCGAAGCATGCTGAAGCAACTTTAATATTTGCAAGTCAAAACAAATCTTGAAAGTATAAAAATTCAAATAAAAATTCATATTTATGATAATAAAAATCATAATGAATCAGCAAGTTGTAAGAGGAGTTTATTAATGTAATGTGTTTGGCTACTATTGAAAATAAATTTTATTTCCTTACCTTTACCTACCCTAATTTTTTTCTGGAATGTTAGCGGAAACACATACTATTTTTTATTTTTGGCCTGAAGCATTCAGGTATATTTGGAGGGGGGGTGCAAACAATTTAAAATGAACCCTTTTTACAAATTCTATAACATTTTTCACTACATCCTAATCTCAGATTAACAGTGTATAAGCCATATCCTTCTTATTAAGTTTACGTTATTTAATGTTCACTGTAGATTAAGTTCAATTATTACCTTGGTTTGAAACTGTGCATGGTACACCTGGAGAAATAATGTGACCTTTCGAATTTCAACACTCAATAGACATCATCTCAAACTTTTAATAATTCTATATGACATGTAACAATAAGACGTGAAGACCAAGGTGGATAAAATAACCCCTGCTTTTGAGTGACCAATAGTAATCTCAGTTAGAACAAGCAAAAGTGTTAAGATCTAGACAGATAAATATCCAAACCAAACCCAGTTCAAATTCATAAAACTTTAAAAAGTAACTGAACGTCTGTGGCCCAAGTTCATTAGGCCCTCCGCTTGTTACAAATTATATGTTAATTTCACCATCTTTGATGTACATATTCATTGACTTCATGAAAAACTAGTTATACACTAAATGAATGCACTCATCATAAATGTTTTCTTTCAACTGAATTAATGGCAGACATCAATGCAGAAAGGCAACTTATTGGTGCAAAATAATTGATTTGATGAATCTTGCCAGAGTAATTAGTAGCAATCTTTAAGTATTTGAGTTATTAATGTAATTAGGCACTCTTTAAACCATAATGAGTAATTTTAATTCAGTAAAAAAATAAGTAGATCAGCATACAATACAGAAGCAAACAAATTGAAAAAAAAAACAGAAAGGGCTAAATGGATGTTTTGTGAGTAATGAGCCAGACAACTAACAAAATACTTAGCCTTACAAGTACAATATTAAGAAGTCATTATTGAGTATCAAACAAAGTTTCTTGGACATTTTATTCCCTTGAAAGGTTACCTGAATCACTTTTTTTCCTTTTTCCCTTTCCCTTCCTTTTCCCTTTCCTTTTCCCTTGGTTGCCTGTATGCAAATTGGAACAGATCCACCTTGATTTATTTAAACACGAAAGGTATCGCCTTATGTCAACGCAACGTAAGTACCACATTTATTGCACTTATCGCAGGCGATACTCTGGATTGCAACAACAACAGGTTTCCCTCTTCACATATCTCTCCACATATGTCACAAACATAAACATCCGTCTTTGAATTTGACGTGGACGGTTCGTCGGATAGTGGACAAGATGATTTTCTTTTCTTTTCTCCTTTGCCACTGCAACTGAAGTTTTGCACTGTCTTTGAGTCATGATTCTGTTTTTGTTCCCCCTGTCCAGTGCAGTGACTTTGGATCGCAAACGCTGTTTCTTCATTTCTAGGGGATATTGTCTTTGAATTCCTGAATTGAGTCAATTAAAGCGAGTTTGATGAAAGTCTGTGACCTCAGCAAAAAGTCAAGAATAAATGACACAATTAATTTCTTGTCCCTGGTCACTAACTGCGAGTGCATGAAATAGGACTAACCCAGGCTCAGCTAACTCTGAATTTGAGCAGAAGCAAGATTTTCTACATTCTTTGCAGAGATTCAAATGTTAAGAATGATAAATCTGGTCTAAATACATTTGAAGGATTCCATTTTGCTTCGAAGAAGAAGTTGTACACCGAGTCAGCTGACAATAAACAGTCCTCTTGAAGCACCCTGTTTAAGCTGAATCTTACCTAACCTGTCGAAATACAGCTTCAAAACAACAAAATCAGTTCCATTCCGTCCTAACACATTTACGGGTGAGTGCCTTCCGAATATTCAAAGCATTCGACTGGAAAACAATAAGAAATAATGTCACCACGCCGGAGCATTTTAACAATTTATCAGCGCTTGTTAACGTAACTCTGACGAATAACAAATTGATTCAGTTGCATCCTGATCTTTCGATGGAACAAACTCTAAAGTTTCTACACCTAGGAAGTAACAAACTGAAGAATATCCCAAATCTACGAAATCTAGATGGTCTTGAAGAGTTGATATTAGAGGGAAATGATATACAGAATGGCACTTTTCCACGTTACTTTAGTGTCTATGCATAACTTGACAAAAAATCGGCATGAGTAACAACAAAATTTGCACCTTGGATAAACAAGTCTTTACTAATTTGAAGTACAGCAAAATAAGACAATTGAAAATTGCACGCAACAAAATTACAAAGATTTCCAAACAGAGTTTTCTGCCACTTTCATGCTCTACAATCCCTCAATTAGGCTGGAATCCATTGACGGACGATGAGTTATATAACGCCTTTATCCGATTAACTGGTGCAGCCCTAGTGTCTCTCAGCATTGCTGGTTTACAGTTCAACGGGCTTATGCCTTCATCGTCTTTTCCGTTGCTGAAAAAGGCGAATCTGCAACACTTGATATGAGTTTTAACGAAATTAAAATACCACGTCATGCATTTCCAAGCATGACCCAGTTAATATCTTTAGAAATCAGCAATTGTGGCATTCGTTTCATCAATGAAAATGCCTTTGTCGGTCCTAAAAAATCTAAACAATCTATTATTGACCAATAATTATGTTCAATCTGTGCCAAGAAATCTTCCTAAGATTTACTTTATCTTTACATGACTGGAAATCAAATTGACGTTTTAAAAAACAATGCCTTTTCGACTTTAGGATCTTTGAGACGTCTTCATTTGGGCCATAACAAAATACTGACCATCTTTGAAAGTGCATTTGCTGGACTTGAAAGTTTGGAAGATTTGCAATTGCATGGAAATCGCATAATAACTCTTCCTAAACGATTATTTGCGCCACTGTCTCGTCTTGAGTCTTTGGAACTCCAAGAAAACAATTTGAAAATGATTCAAAACTCAACTGACACCTTTTCTTCTTTGAGATCATTGGATTATCTTAATCTAGCCGACAATGACTGTTCTTTTCTTCCGTTAACCTTGTTTACTAATCTTAACAAATCTATACAGACGTTGAAACTTCGAGGCAATAGGCTTGGGAAATATTTGCTAGATGATAGCGAGGGTAAATTATTCGCGGGTTTGAAAAAAACTGAAATTTCTTGATTTATCAAGCAATCAAATACACACTTTTCCCTCCAGCCTATTTAGAGACATGAGCAATCTCCATACTTTGTTATTAGGAGATAACTGGATACCTGGATGGAGAGGAGACACTTTATCAAACTCTCATTCTCTTCATTCTTTGGATCTTTCAAATAACAGGATTGCAATTGTCGGCGAAGAAACCATGAAAGGAATGGAATCATTGAAAATATAAACTTCACAAACAATCCTTTCGCATGCACGTGTGATCTGCGCTGGTTTCGAAAGTGGATTAGCAATACCAGAATAGATATTCTAAGCGTGGAAAAATATCAATGTAATTCGCCTTTAGAATGGAAAGGCAAACCACCCTTTCATTCGATGAAACAAAAATCGAATGCAATCTTGTGTCCGTTACTGTCACTATATGTAATTACACTTTGTGTACAAGGATTGACTTTTGCTTTTTCCTTTGTCATATATGGTATCGTATGTACTGCATGTATATCTGGTATAGAATAAAGAAACGTTTGTGTTCAATACGACGTCAAGGATATGAAGAGCTACCGCAATGGGATATGATGCTTATATTATTTATTCAGAAGTGCAGGAAGATTACACGTGGGTTCGGGAGAACCTTTTGCCTAACTTTGATAGAGGAACCGACGATGATGATTACCAAGGTGAATACAAATTGTATTTTGGCGATCGCGACACGCTGGGAAATGCTTTCAATTTAGAAACAATGATGAATGTTATGGAAAAGAGCAGAAATATCATCATTGTTCTTACAAAAAACATCGAAAGCAATCAAATGGTGGATATTTTTATCAGGGAAACTCTGGTATTAAAAAGAGGATCACCCCAGGAAATCATTCTCATTACGGTAGGCAAACTATCTTTAGCAGATATACCACGACTTTTGCACTCCACATTTATCGTTGGCGATAATGTTGAATGGAGAAAAAATGCCATTTACCAAAGAGTTTTCATGGACAAAATGAAGGAAAGGTTGGGAGAAACCTATCCGCGAGCATCAAAACGAGGCTTAAAAGTTTCGTATCAAATTACTAAATGTATAGTCTGTAGTTTATGGTTCAAGTTTCCTCCCCTTAAAAGGATTTTTCTCGACATCACATGACATCCATAAAAGGAAGTGCAATATTTCGTCACAGGCACCATGTTAAATCTTCCATTTCAATCCATTGTTTTACAGGGAATAAAGCCTAACGTACACTACATTAATGAAACTTGTGAAGCACCAAGGGCCAGTTTGCCGTAACGTCTTGCATCATTTATTGCAATTTATTTATATTGGACTTTAGTTTATGCCTTACTTACGTAAATGGTGGACGATGAATGTATACATCTATATTTTTCACAACAGTTAACCATGAATGGACATATATGAATTTGGACGAAGAAGTCGGGCCGAACAATGTTAGGAAGTCTCGGATTGGCAAAATGATCTATTGTATCTCAAACTTATTAGATGATCAATTAGTATCTTTTATATATCAAGATGGTTCAGTTAAAGTCTGTCAAAATATCTATGTACTAATAAAAGCATTAAAATGCATAGATAACAAATGCATGTACATGTATTATTTTTTTGCAGTGAATGTGTCAAATCCCTATTTCTTTCATTACTGAAAAGAAAGGGTTCAACAAAATTCTTCCATTTCTTGCTATCAAAAAAAGGGAGGGGATGTAGTCAAGACCCACCATATGTGAAATTAGATCATGTTTAATAAATTCCCAAAGTCCATACATCTTAAAACGCCTGAAAGGAAAGAATTTGCTGTACATGTAAACGTATTTCAGAATTTAGTTGATTGTACATTTTGTTTGAGAAAAAAAAACCAACACCCATGGGTACTTCGTGATTGATTGCTAATTGTATCATATGCCATGGGCGTTACGAATGTAACAGGAGATAAAATGCAACAGAACAAACTGTGATTCGGATCCAGGCCCCTTAAATCTCTAGTCAGGTGCTCTACCAACTGAGCTATCATGCCACAGGGCGATCGAACTCGGCTGACCGTCGCACAAATTCTATACAAGGACTTACATAATACTGTATGGACTGTATTTGCTAAGGATATTTCATTTTTTGGGAATATGTCTTAGTACATCTTTGTACTAGCACAATGAAATAATAACAGCATGATAAAGCCTATGTCGCAGGCGGAGTTGGGAGGAGAGTTGTGCTACACGCATTGATGAAATTTTACGCCTATTTTTTTTCTTTCTACTATCACCTGCTTATGGTGTATGTCTCTCAGTTGATTCATTCGCAAGGGCATGCTATGCGTATGAGGACTTTTTAAAGCGAGGCCAACTACTAACCAAAAAGTTGATGTTGCAGGGTTATAACGAATCTCGTTTTTAAAGTCATCATCGCAAATTCTACGGTAGCTATAATGACCTTGTTTGCGATTACAATTTATTACTAAGTCTTTGTTTCATACCTTTGTTAGACTGTCATTTTCGTACTAGATTTGACGACGGGTAACTCGTTTTACTTTGTTTCGACTACGGGCTCATGGTGGGTGTGATCGGTCAGCAGAGGATACTTACTCCTCCATGGCACCTGATCCTGCCTTCGCTTTTGTCGGAGGTCCGTGTTGCCCTACACTCGATTTTGTATATTTTTTTTTGGGGGGGGTGTTATCGCTGTATATATAATGGCGATAAACAATGTGTCTTAATCGTAATCATAGCCCCCCCCCCAAAAAAAAATATACAAAATCGAGTTGTAGGGCAACACGGACCTCCGACAAAAGCGAAGGCAGGATCAGGTGCCAATGGAGGAGTAAGTATCCTCTGCTGACCGATCACACCCACCATGAGCCCGTAGTCGAAACAAAGTAAACGAGGTTACCCGTCGTCAAATCTAGTACGAAAATGACAGTCTAACAAAGGGTATGAAACAAAGACTTAGTAATAAATTGTAATCGCAAACAAGGTCATTATAGCTACCGTAGAATTTGCGAAATGATGACTTTAAAACGAGATTCGTTATAACCCTGCAACATCAACTTTTTGGTTATAGTAGTTGGCCTCGCTTTAAAAAGTCCTCATACGCATAGCATGCCCTTGCGAATCGAATCAACTGAGAGACATTACACACCATAAGCAGGTGATAGTAGTAAAAAGAAAAAAAATAGGCGTAAAATTTCATCCAATGCGTGTAGCACAAACTCTCCTCCCAACTCCGCCTGCGAACATAGGCTTTATCATGCTGATTATTATTTCATTGCTGCTAGTACAAAGATGTACTAAGACATATATTTCCCAAAAAATGAAATATCCTTAGCAAATACAGTCCATACAGTATTATGTAAGCTCCTTGTATAGAATTTGTGCGACGGTCAGCCGAGTCGATCGCCCTGTGGCATGATAGCTCAGTTTTTAGAGCACGCGACTAGAGATTTAAGGGCCTGGATCCGAATCACAGTTTGTTCTGTTGCATTTTATCTCCTGTTACATTCGTAACCGCCCATTGGCATATGATACAATTAGCAATCAATCACGAGTACCCATGGGGTGTTGGTTTTTTTTTTCTCAAACAAAATGTTACAATCAACTAAATTCTGAAATACGTTTACATGTACAGCAAATTCTTTCCTTTCAGGCGTTTTAAGATGTATGGACTTTGGGAATTTATTAAACATGATCTAATTTCACATATGGTGGGTCTTGACTACATCCCCTCCCTTTTTTTTGATAGCAAGAAATGGAAGAATTTGTTGAACCCTTTCTTCTTCAGTAATGAAAGAAATAGGGATTTGACACATTCACTGCCAAAAAATAATACATGTACATGCATTTGTTATCTATGCATTTTAATGCTTTATTAGTACATAGATATTTTGACAGACTTTTAACTGAACCATCTTGATATATAAAAAGATACTAATTGATCATCTTAATAAGTTTGAGATACAATAGATCATTTTGCCAATCCGAGACTCCTAACATTGTTCGGCCCGACTTCTTCGTCCCAAATTCAATATATGTCCATTCATGGTAACTGTTGTGAAAAATATAGATGTATACATTTCATCGTCCACCATTATTACGTAAGTAAGGCATAAAACTAAATTCCATAAGAAAATAATTGCAATAAAATGATGCAAGACGTTACGGCAAACTGGCCCTTGGTGCTTCACAAGTTTCATTAATGTAGTGTACGTTAGGCTTTATTCCCTGTAAAACAATGGATTGAAATGGAAGATTTAACATGGTGCCTGTGACGAAATATTGCACTTCCTTTTATGGATGTCATGTGATGTCGAGAAAAATCCTTTTAAGGGGAGGAAACTTGAACCATAAACTACAGACTATACATTTAGTAATTTGATACGAACTTTTAAGCCTCGTTTTGATGCTCGCGGATAGGTTCTCCCAACCTTTCCTTCATTTTGTCCATGAAAACTCTTTGGTAAATGGCATTTTTTCTCCATTCAACATTATCGCCAACGATAAATGTGGAGTGCAAAAGTCGTGGTATATCTGCTAAAGATAGTTTGCCTACCGTAATGAGAATGATTTCCTGGGGTGATCCTCTTTTTAATACCAGAGTTTCCCTGATAAAAATATCCACCATTTGATTGCTTTCGATGTTTTTTGTAAGAACAATGATGATATTTCTGCTCTTTTCCATAACATTCATCATTGTTTCTAAATTGAAAGCATTTCCCAGCGTGTCGCGATCGCCAAAATACAATTTGTATTCACCTTGGTAATCATCATCGTCGGTTCCTCTATCAAAGTTAGGCAAAAGGTTCTCCCGAACCCACGTGTAATCTTCCTGCACTTCTGAATAAATAATATAAGCATCATACTCCCATTGCGGTAGCTCTTCATATCCTTGACGTCGTATTGAACACAAACGTTTCTTTATTCTATACCAGATATACATGCAGTACATACGATACCAATATATGACAAAGGAAAAAGCAAAAGTCAATCCTTGTACACAAAGTGTAATTACAATAGTGACAGTAACGGACACCAAGATGCATTCGATTTTTGTTTCATCGAATGAAAAGATGTTTGCCTTTCCATTCTAAAGGCGAATTACATTGATATTTTTCACGCTAGAATATCTATCTTGGTATTGCTAATCCACCTTCGAAACCAGCGCAGATCACACGTGCATGCGAAAGGATTGTTTGTGAAGTTTATATTTTTCAATGATTCCATTCCTTCATGGTTTCTTCGCCGACAATTGCAATCCTGTTATTTGAAAGATCCAAAGAATGAAGAGAATGAGAGTTTTAGATAAAGTGTCTCCTCTCCATCCAGGTATCCAGTTATCTCCTAATAACAAAGTATGGAGATTGCTCATGTCTCTAAATAGGCTGGAGGGAAAAGTGTGTATTTGATTGCTTGATAAATCAAGAAATTTCAGTTTTTTCAAACCCGCGAATAATTTACCCTCGCTATCATCTAGCAAATATTTCCCAACCTTATGGCCTCGAAGTTTCAACGTCGGTATAGTTTTGTAAAGATAAATAAACAAGTTTAACGGAAAAAAAGAACAGTCATTGTCGGCTAGATTAAGATAATCCAATGATCTCAAAGAAGAAAAGGTGTCAGTTGAGTTTTGAATCATTTTCAAATTGTTTTCTTGGAGTTCCAAAGACTCAAGACGAGACAGTGGCGCAAATAATCGTTTAGGAAGAGTATTTATGCGATTTCCATGCAATTGCAAATCTTCCAAACTTTCAAGTCCAGCAAATGCACTTTCAAAGAGGGTCAGTATTTTGTTATGGCCCAAATGAAGACGTCTCAAAGATCCTAAAGTCGAAAAGGCATTGTTTTTTAAAACGTCAATTTGATTTCCAGTCATGTAAAGATAAAGTAAATCTTTAGGAAGATTTCTTGGCACAGATTGAACATAATTATTGGTCAATAATAGATTGTTTAGATTTTTTAGACCGACAAAGGCATTTTCATTGATGAAACGAATGCCACAATTGCTGATTTCTAAAGATATTAACTGGGTCAGTGCTTGGAAAGCATACGGTGGGATATTATTAATTTCGTTAAAACTCATATCAAGTGTTGACAGATTCGCCTTTTTCAGCAACGGAAAAGACGATGAAGGCATAAGCCCGTTGAACTGTAAACCAGCAATGCTGAGAGACACTAGGGGTGCACCAGTTAATCCGGATAAGGCGTTATATAACTCATCGTCCGTCAATGGATTCCAGCCTAATTTGAGGGATTGTAGAGCTGAAAGTGGCAGAAAACTCTGTTTGGAAATCTTTGTAATTTTGTTGCGTGCAATTTTCAATTGTCTTATTTTGCTGTACTTCAAATTAGTAAAGACTTGTTTATCCAAGGTGCAAATTTTGTTGTTACTCATGCCGATTTTTGTCAAGTTATGCATAGACCTAAAGTAACGTGGAAAAGTGCCATTCTGTATATCATTTCCCTCTAATATCAACTCTTCAAGACCATCTAGATTTCGTAGATTTGGGATATTCCTCAGTTTGTTACTTCCTAGGTGTAGAAACTTTAGAGTTGTTCCATCGAAAGAGTCAGGATGCAACTGAATCAATTTGTTATTCGTCAGAGTTACGTTAACAAGCGCTGATAAATTGTAAAATGCTCCGGCGTTGGTGACATTTTTATCTTATTGTTTTCCCAGTCGAATGCTTTGAATATTCGGAAGCACTCACCCGTAAATGTGTTAGGACGGAATGGAACTGATTTTGTTGTTTTGAAGCTGTATTTCGACAAAGGTTAGTAGATTACAGAAGTCATCCCTACTGATTTCCTCGATATGATTTCTGACTGAGGATAAGTCGCTCTGTAGACGTGGGGAGATTCCGTGGTACCCGATCAAGTTTCTTTCCATGGCAGTTGACAGTGTTTTGTACACGTGCAACGTGATGGACAGAGGTGTCCAGTAACACAGAGGAACTGTCCAAAGACTAGAGCTATGTAGAACACTTCACTGGACATGACCTCAAGATCTGTAAAAAAAAAATCGTTAATTTGAAGAATTAGATCCGCACAGATGACATTTAGAATATCTTATACTTACCTACTGTTATTCCCTCCCCACAACTGGGGTCGTCATCCATGGACATATTTTTTTTAAACACACGCGAGCACACACACACACACACACACACACACACACACACACACACACACACACACACACACACACATTTTGACATCCACTAGATCCTAATTTACTCGTACTTATTCATTACCTATATTATTTTCTTCGTCTGAGACGCCGACTAGCAAGCAATATTATCGCAAAGTCAGTATACTTAGCGAGACATAAAGATAACCTTTCACCGACGTCACTACAGGAATTGTCGAGAATGGGCTACTGTGTATTTACATAGATCTACTCAGTAATGTAGGGCTGTCATGGTTCAGACATTTTTCGGTTTGGTTCGGTTCAGGAAACTGAACCTAGGTTTTGGATTTTTTTTTTTCCCGTTCGGTTTTATTTTATGTAATAAAAGAAAACAAGAAATCTGTGAGCCAATGCTAACTAGTGATACCCCCGTTCTAAGCCAATCAAAACTGGCAATATACGTAGTTGTACATAATTCCAGGTCCTTGTCAAACAGGAAGTAGATGTCCAATTAATCTGAAAATGCATCCCACGATACAGCATACATATATAAAGCTTCATGCAGAATAGTAGTAGCTTGTGATATAGTTGCAGAGAATTATGTTACGAAAAATGTTGTATATGAGCACTATATATGAAAAATTCTAAGTTCTCTGCAAGCAGGAAGCATATATATGTCTAATGAATCTGAAAATGCATCCCACGATACACCATGTATATGTAAAGCTTCACGTAAAATATTAGTACCATGTGATACATAGTTGCTGAGAATTATGTTACGAAAAATGTTGTGTATAAGCACGGTATATGAAAAAAATCCCAAGTTCCCGTCAAACATGAAGTAGATGTCCGATGAATCTGAAAATGCATCCCACAATACATCATACCTATATAAATTTTGAAGCAAAATATGAGTAGCCTGTGATAAATGGTTACTGAGAATTATGTGACGAAAAGGTGGGACGGAATGACGGACGGACGGAATGACAGAGAGGGGTAAAAAGTATATCCCCGCTCCGAAGTATAATGATATAATGAATCCAAGTATCTTGATGACCCTGAAAGTAAAATTAATTGGACATATGTATGCAAGTATGTATTAATCATAATTGTCAAACACGTTGAGTTTTTGAGGGGTTTTGTTACCAAACTCGACTTGTGGGTCTTTCCAAATCTGTGTACCAGGCGAAGGATAAGAAAAGTCAGGATTTATAAAAATGTAATGATTTTAATAAACAATATGTTTCTGTGCTGTTAGTCAACACAATCTATCATTTCAAAGTAATTATATTTATCCATAACAAATATTACATACCATGCAAAAAATATGCCATCTCTTACAAAAATATCCATCCTCACTCATATAGGCCTCTATTTATTACTTATTAAGTTGTTTACTGACTGTCTACGGAAATATGTCGGGTTGTCAATTCCAAAGAAGGCGACATATTTCTGTAGACAGTCAGTAACAAATAATAAGTGAGTTTTGTTTTGTCGAGGACCAAATATAGATGGCATAGTATGGTGAAAAGTTAGTTTCAATACTAAACAAGTCGTAACAGCCGCCATGTTGTCGTTTATATTTTGCTACTCACCGTCTAAAGAAATTTAGACGGCAATCACGTGACGCGTTTCAACCAATGACAAAGCAACATTCTAGTCCGGGGCAAAACAATAATAATTTCCATCCAATGTATTAAATTAATTACTTCCTATAATGTTTCAGCTGTCCCTATAAAATTACAAATATATCATTTTTACCCAACGGGACTGCAATGGTTGTTCCATGCTTTTTCCTTTTGGGAATGTTAGCCGTACAAGCCGAAAAGCAGAAGTGTTTTTAAGTTAGCTGTCGTCCGCTTTTTATTGACTTCGGGCTCGATTGTCATTACGTCATGCATGCCCGAATTAGCCGCCATAAGCGAGGATGCGTTCAACACAACGTTGTGAGGTAATATGCACGTGTATAATAGGGTTTTCCACTATGGATAAACCTGGTTATTTAGCGCAAATTAATTTAATTTATTTCTAAGCTAAAATTAGGTTTGAAAAATTGCGTCGGATTCGACCTCCAT
The DNA here is from genome assembly GCA_903981925.1 of Ostrea lurida. Taxonomy (NCBI): domain Eukaryota; kingdom Metazoa; phylum Mollusca; class Bivalvia; order Ostreida; family Ostreidae; genus Ostrea; species Ostrea lurida. The sequence continues at coordinate 15,162 of CAJDSM010093845.1, forward strand.
GTGTTGTGCATCATTCTGCGCATGTCAAGATCAATCTTCCTTTCACTTTACGAATTCGAAGAGAGCAGACGTTAAAATATTTGATAATCGTATCCAGCACCATCTGTCGTCATCGGCCAATTTTATATTGAAAAAAAAATTGAATATGTTGCGTGCCAACAGGACATCAAAGGCCAAGAGCACACAAAAAATTATGATTATATACTTTTTTGCCATGATGTCAGATACTTTAACTTATAAAGTAATTTTTCAAATGAAATTAGAAGTAGGCAGGCGACACATGTCTTCCCTGGAAGACTTACCACTAAGTTATTATTGTTATTGGTTTTACTCATGGGCAATAACTATTACATATTGATGTGTTGTGCGAATAAATAATTTAAATGTGTACAAATGCAAACATCAAAGTTTAATAAATCAAGAAAGTGATTTTTAGAATAACTGATCACTTGATATGAATATTTCCTAGTATGGTTTATGTTAGATTTTTCTAAAAGTACGTCAAACGGCACTCATCTTAAGGTACAGGAGGTCAACGATTTTGACACCATTGGAGATGTCTTGCCACAGGAAATAAATACTAAATATGAAGAGTCTTCCTCTGATATGTATTCCAGGACCTGTGCACTATTTGTAAATAATGACATTTTTGCACATACTATACAGTATACAATCATCATAAAGGACATAATTGTCAGTTATCATCAAATTGCAAAAATGTTACATTTTTATAGACTTGTTCCAAAATCTAAGCGGAAACTTACATGAATGGGGGTTATAGATACAACTTTTGAATTATTGACCCAAATACTAAAGAAGATGGGGGATTTTGGCGAACAATATGCCTATTCACGACATTTCTTGTAATACATTGCGAATATTTTCAATATTTGTACATTTCACCACCGAATTTCACCTTTTGAATCAATTGACGAAAGTAACACTAAAATATTGCTTTGTTTAACCGTAATATGATTAATAAAACAGATTATGAACATTATTTTGCTCTATTGTGTTGATATCTGCCAAAATATTGATGTCAGATGGTTGAAATTTAACAAGAATAAAGGGGGTATGTCTTCTTGAACTGTTCTAGTCAAAAAAAGAAACAGTCAAAGGTGAGTATTTTTGGCCTTTTTTTGTATACAGAAAGGTTATGTTCTAAAAATATTTCAAGCGAGAAACAATTACTTTAAACAAATTTGTCTCGCAGTAGGCCTACCTTAAACTTTCTGTTGCTATCACGCCGCCTGAGAGCGTAACAGTAACATTGGCGTGTCGCACTGAGTGATTGACGTTTACCTTTTCTCCCAACAGCGTCGAGCGGCTGAGCATAATTTCGGAACATGTTTTAACACATTTCTACGGCAACGTTTTTTCAATGTTATATATCTTTAGCTTAGCCACAGAGGAGTTTTGATGAAAAGCTAAACTTTTAACTATCGGAATGCGTGAGAGCGAGCGAGAGAATAATTCGGATGAATATAGGTAAATCATATTTCTTTTCAGAAGGTTTATAATCCTAATATTTGTTTTTTAATTCAATTGTCAAATCTTCAAATGATATTTGGATTTTTGTTTTTCGTTAATGATTAATGTACATGTATGGTTTATAACATAGGACTATACCACTTATAAACATATCTTAATCTACTGGTATTTAACAGTCCTATAAATTAAATGTATCCCACATGTTGAATCGTCTTTCCTTACACATTTTAAGATTTTTTAAAATATAAGTTTTCAATTTATTTTTTCATCTTTTTTTCATTTAATAAAAAAAATTAATCAATTCTGTTTTTACATCAGCATAACATACTAGCATTCAATTAATTATTGACGACTGATTTCAGCATTATTTAAAAAAATCTAGATTCAGCCTAGATATTCAAAAAGGTTAAAAAAAACAAAACTGAAAACAGCTAGAACCCCCCCCCCCACCCACCCACCCCAAAAAAAACAACCACGAGAAAACCAAGCCAACAGTACTGCACTACGCCAGCCGTTATTCGTACGTTGTGCCCTTATGTGGGGGGGGGGGGCTAACTTAAAACAGAGACGATAACAAACATATAGTTGTACAACTAGAGGATTTGTTGTACTTTTAGTAAGCTGTCTTTGCAGAGTCCTACATTTATCATAACAGTATACTGTATCAGTGCGAGGTCGTCAAGCTGTCTATACTTCCTCTGCAGGGTTGTAACATCGTGTTTTATTCTTTATTTAAACAAAACATTTAAAAAGGGGGATGCCTTGTCTAAAATTTCCTTCTCAAAGTGGGCAGCGGGGGCGGACGGGGGGCTTACAATGTAAAAACCCTCAATTCGTGGAAGGGAATCGTTTATTAAAAAAAGTGCGTGTTGAGATGGGGGGGGGGGGGGTGCCGTCCTTCACGAAATGTCGACCTTGATCATATCTTCAAGCTTCGTCCATTTACTGCTTCCAGAAATTTAATGATGCTATGTGTATGGAATGGGTGGCCTTTGAACTATTAAGTATTCTTATTGCATATGAATTAGGAAGGAATGATGTTCGATGTTAGTCCACCCACTAACCCCACCCCTGTTCAATCTAGCTGCTTGGGTGTAGGCAAATCTGCTTTTCCTTCAAAGTAAGAAATGCGTTACTGGGAGTTGAAAGCCGTGTTTCCACCATATTTGCAGGATAGAAAGATCTGAATACTTAGATAAAATATGTCAACCCTTGCAAAAAAAAGATTATTAGCGTTATAATTATTTGAACCGTTCTTACTTTCAAATATCAATATACCTATCATATATTGTATAGAAACGAATTTGAAAAGCCTGCATACGTATCTAAACTCATTATCCCATAATCTGTTTTATTCTGTTTGCCAAAATAGGATAAAAAACAGCGCCACATTAAGCAAGACATGAGGTGATAAAAGAAAATTAATTCACTTTGTAATTTCAGGTGCATACGTACAGAATGTAATACATGTAATTAGGCCTAGTTTTCATAAATACTTGCATGTACTGACAATTACTGAAAGAATTAGACAATTACAGTATATTCTTTCTACTTATCATTCTATCCAATTATTAGAAATCAGTAGGAAGATTGATTGAATTAACCCCCCCCCCCCCCCCAATGACTTCTGAAGATGCTATACCCTAGTCGTTGGACATTTTATAAATGACATAATCATTAAAAAATCATTAAAAATATTATAAACTCGAATCTTGGGGGGGGGAATGAAAATGCATATTCTCAATGGATCTTTTTGTGCTTATTTTTGACGCGATTTCACTTTGCGGATCATTTTTGCATGCCAGTGATAATTTAGCCTATTCTGATTAATCGGGGAAAATTTTTTATTTACGTACATCACCTCTATCATCAATATTGTATAACTATTCCAGTTCTATACCCGTGCGCCCCAATCTTTGCATGTTTCACGAGCTTTGCAAGCTATCGTCCGTATGAAGATATTCACTTTGCATGACAACTACACATATTCGAATTTTACAAATACATTTTATTGAGGGCTGGTGTCTTTATCTTGTGAAAATATTTCTTTCTGTTGAATCATGAAGTGTTTGAAACCAAAATAGATACACGAAACTTTGCATAGATCGGAACAGAAATTCGGCTTTTATAATCTGACAATATATTTGATGAATTCAATTTTAAATCTTGTTTGTAAGAAAAAAAAAAAAAAATCAAGCTCTCGTTTTAAACTCTTCATTTTATTATTATATATTCATGTTACATATCAATTTATTCGTTTGGGAAAATGATGTGTTTTCAGCTGCAAATGCCAATTTGATACATATCATGCATGGCGTTTTCATTCTTCCGGTACTATGTAGTAGTTCGTAATACTCGTCTTCCTTGATGCGTCCGAGTTTTAATTTGAAATATCGCAGTTTTGAAATTATACAGGTTTTACTGAAGAATTTCTCACTTTGGCTAGATTGAAACCCCCCCCCCCCCCCTCCTGATTCATTTTAACGATTTTTTTTAATAAAGGCTGAAACATTCTGTTATTTATTTTTTTTTTATGTGTTTTAAAAGCCCTGCAAACATTTTAGGGAAATACTGTAAGCAATATTGATAATTTCAAAGCAAAAACATCAGGCCTTCAGTTCATATAGATTTGATGAATCAACTGATTCATTCATTATATAATAATCAATAATAAAAAAAAAAATCAAAACAAACAACACCCCCCCCCTTCCAACCCCCCCCCCCCAAAAAAAACAAAACTTACATTTATTTGTCATTTATAATCTAATAAAATGCTCGATTTTGTGTTCTGTGCTTGACTCGATTTGTCTAAAAAAAAAAATATGAAGTAAGATTTGAAGGTTGCGAACTGTGAACCCGAGTTTTAAAATACGATAGTTTTTCGGCAAGCATTCTTTATTTACACAACGCGGGAAGATGATTACACACCATTTTTATCTCCTTTTAAAGAAGAATATTTGTTGTGGTCACATCGCAGAAGCAATACATTAAATACATGTATTACATGCTTTTAGAATATATCCGTCATACCCCTACTTGCTTTGATATTACGAACCATTACTACCTACACACAAAGAAATTCGTGTTAATTCGCGGATGCGTTTTTTACCCCCCCCCCCCCCCCTTTCAACATTATGCTTCTTTTAAAAAAAAATCATCTTCCATACAATTAGTATTGTTTATTAGATATATGCAACAGAAACAGAAATATTTCAAATTTAAATAGATAAAACGGAAACACGAACACTTCCTCGAGAATACCGCCGTTAGATTTTATCAGTGCGCTGGAATACGGCAAACACGTTGGAAATTCTGTCTGATATCAGAATAGTGCATTCCCCTCCCACCCCGTTATATCTCTTTTTTCGCTCTGTGCAACTCATTATATCTAAATTGTATTTTACGTCGCTTCAAATTTGTCTGCGTTTCATTATCTTCTAAACCAAAACAGTAAATAAAAGCATTACTTTCAATTTTTCGCTGTAATTGAACGACCTTTAAATATAACGCCCCTTTGAGAAAACAATATGTCGCATTAACTGAAAATGCGTCGAACGTAATAACCAGGTTAAAAGATGCGGTGATTGTTGGGGTTGCAAAAAGGTATATGCCGTTAAAAAGTGCGAGAGTACAATCCGCTTCTTATCCCGTGATTGGTGGGGCACTAGGTATATGCGTTACACCAGTGCGTGATTGTGGAAATAAGGGGGTTAAACCATTTTTTAAAACACCCCCACTTGCGGCGGATGAATTGTTTTCTGATCATTTTTTAACACTATCCGTGCAGCGGTTGTGAATGGCCTTTACTAAGTTAGAGGAAAATTTGGAGACTCGACCGAGACCGTCTAATAAAGCAAGAATGGGAAATGACTATATCGTAGTCTGGGAGTAAGGAGCCCCACACCGAGGACAAATATCAAAAGAGTTAATTTGACCAAACTCTCCAGAAACTTGTGAAATATGTTAGATCTAGTTACTAACAATCAATCCATAGGTTCGAAACAAAAGTTTTCTTTGTTGTGCTTCAATGTAAAAAGGAACATTTTGTATAAAAATCAGATAATTAAATCTGTGACGTTAATGACGCAACGAACCACAAAATAACAGATTAAATTTGACCTTTGTGCCAACACAATTTTCGTTTCAAATAGAGTGGGTCAAGTCTCCATTGGGTAAGACTGAGGTATTAAATATGTAGTGTATATTCATAGGTAAAATGATTTGTAAAATAAAATTATGGAGGAACTTTGAATCCCACTCATATTGAAAAATAAACACTTACTTTTGCCTATATACTTTGCTCTCGGCATAATATCAAGAAAAGTTTCTAAGTCTATACCACGGTAAGCATTAAATAGCTTGGTAATTAGAGAGCTTTCTTTCAAGAGAATAAACAGCCTGAAATCGTATAGCGATAGTCTGTATGATGAGTCTAATATGAAATGGAACCCGTATACCCTATGGTTCGAAAACCAATTTTCTCTAGCGTTTTTTTTTATTTTTTTTTTTTGTGGTTCTAGTAACTTTTCTCTATTGGCTGGTATGATATATAATTATTCTAACTAGTTCTTACCATTATATCTTAATTTTATTATGGACTATTTTATGCTTAAGTTTTACCATTAATATGTAGTCTTAATGACGACCACAGGCAAAATTTGCAATCTCCGACACACAAGCACAAAATTCTCATTAAAGCTTGTGTCGGTAAAATTTTACCATACAAAGGTAGTTGTAATAGAGTTTGTCAAATGGCAAATGGGAGTACGTAAGTTCCAGTGATTTGCGCGCATATATTGCATTCTGGGTAGTCCAGACATCAATGTATTATTACATTGGATTACATGTTGCAAGTGTTGAAAACCGCTTAATGTACTGACAAAATCATTATGTACACTGGATGCTGCCTGCTGAAGCAAATTTCTGGACGACTGATTCTGATTAAAATATTTCATGCTTTGATGAATATATGATCTATGTAGCTGTTTTTGTGTGTTTTTAAGAATGCATACCATTTTGAATAGCATCTTCTAGAACGGTACCGTATTCTATTGTACCCAATACAGGTCCCAAATATCAATGCGGATTTTAAAGAACTCACGCGCATCGCAAATTGAGTCC